>CAUYQU010006907.1:0-13940 GCA_963574635.1 Cheracebus regulus | reverse complement strand
AACCTGGAAACCATCATTCTCAGCAAACTGACACAAGAACAGAAAACCAAACACTGCATGTTCTCCTACATAGGTGGGTGTTGAACAATTAAAGCATGTGGACACAGGGAGGAGAGCATCACATACTGCAGTCAGTTGAGGGGGGCTAGGGGAAGAACAGCAGGGTGTGGGGAGGGTGGGGAGGGATAATGAGGGGAGAAATACCAGATATAGGTGATGGGGGGATGAAGACAGCAAACCACCTTGCCATATATGTACCTATGCAACAATCCTGCATGATCTGCACATGTACCCCAGAACCGAAAGTACAATTAAAAAAAAAAACTATTTTAAAGAAGAAAAAACATTTTTAAAAAGTAACTTAAATATACAAGAAGTCTCCATGAATGTAAATGTTTCTATATTTGGGTCAGCCTGATTTCTTCTTCTTACTTAGACTGAATAGGATAATGATATTTGTGTGGCAATGTGGAGGAAAGGGACTCCTCTGGGTATACATAGGGTATAAAACATTCAATGGGTTTTATAATCAGTTTCTGCACAGAAACACTGGAACATAAATTGCAGTCTCATCTTAGTTTTCATGAGAACATTTTTTTCTGATTGAATAAGTGGTGAAGATAATTTTGAAGTGAGTTCTCAGTCCCTTATGATGTCTCCATGCCCCAGCTCTATTATTGCATCACTATCAAAAGGATGCAAAGCACACATTAGTAACATAATATCCTCATAATGGTGGGATTGAGATATAAGCTGCTGTTGTTGGCCCATTCTAAATCCTTTTTCTCTTTCTTAGAAAAAATGCTGAAAGCTTGAATTGACAAGATATTGGTTTTCAGATCGTGGGAATTAACCTTGATGCATAATGAAAGTGTTTCCTGTAGCATTTGGATTGTATTATGAGACACAATCTATCAGGGTTTGACTTTCACTGAGTTTGTTTTTTCTCAGAAGTAATATTGCCAGTATAGCAACCATGCGTATACAATCTTACTGATTAGAAATATGAAAAATGAATGTGCTGTAACATTTTATGATTTCCCAAGAAGATGGATATATGCTATAGCTTGCCCCTTCCCATATAAACACTTAGAAAAAAATACCTATGGGTCTTGTTACTCATGAGCAAGAAAAATATCATCTTGTGCTATGGCTGTCATTAGATGGTTGACAGATTTGGGAATACGATGTAACAAGACGTCCATAGTTATTTAAGGCAAGTTATTCCTCTTGTACAAAATATAAATCAGTCATCCTGTGGATGCTTATCAAACTGTATACCTGGTAAAACAAACTGGTGAATGAATGGTATGAGCCACCTACTTCTATAATTGGACCAGATTTGCAACATGCATTTTAAAAAGTTGAGTCATTTTATAAAACATGGCACCAGTTTGTTTTAGGATAAAAAATAAAAATACATATGCTCAAAATCTGTTTCTTCTAAGCTCTACATAGCTTATCCTGATGCAAGAAAGTAACTTACTAAAGTATTAAGAGTAACTTATTGCTATCTCCATCAGACATCACTTTAGGAACTGAAAATGACAAAATGAACTTCCATTTGGAGAAAAAGCAAACTTGCAAATTTGGCAAGTAGATAGTTAAGAAGAATAAAATGCAGAAGGCTATATTGTCAAAGAAACTTGTAACAGGAAGGTGCACAGTTTATGGAATGATACTGCAATCATTTAGACACATAATATTGAGTCTGAAAATGCCAAAATTATATGGGGGTGCAGATATCAAGTTATCAGGCTATGGATCAGGAAGATGATATATTCCTCCTAATGATAGAGAAATTCTACCTCCAGAATCCCATTTGTTTGTAGACATCTCATTTGGAAAACAATGTAGACAAATTGGGAAGCAGTCAGAAGAAATGTAATGCCGTGATTAAGCGACTGATGAGGAAGGACCCTCGAACAGTCAAGCAATTAAACCTGAATGTGAAAATCTGGCTACGCAACAGTACAGGAGGAATGTAACTGCTATAAAAGAATAAAAACTAAAGAAAGATTGTATTGAAATTAGGACAAGCGGAACAACATTACCCAATATTTGAAAATCTGTTTCTCTGTCTTCTAAATGTTATTGCTATTATAAAACTGTCTTGCCAGAGAAATAGCACAACATGTAGAGTTTTATTTAATTAAAACTTTTCCTGACCAGGAAACACACTCTGGTTCCAACAGTAGTGAAGTAGAAGGCCATTCACAGTCCTGAGATCTGACAAAATTCCTGGGAGTTAGATGATAGTGCCCAGAATCTTGTAACCAGCATAGTGAAAGAAATAATACTAATAAATCCCTGTGTAGCTGTCAAGTGCTATTTTAAGTATTTTACTTGTATTAACTTATTTAATCCTTGTCACACTTTTATGTGCTACTCATTAATGTTATCCACATTTTCCGGATGAGGAAACTGAAGCACAGAGAGCTAGTAGGTTTTAGGGCTGAGGTTGAGGCCAAGTGCTGCTTCTACAGCCAGTCCTTCACCTCTAAGCTAAGCTTTTGCTCCATGAACTCACCTTCCTTGAATTCAAAGTACTTTATTCCTTCCTCTCCTGCTCCACACAAACAGTTGGACCCTCACCCTGAAATTTGTGGAGGGGCACTATGTTCCCTTTCTTTAGTGTTATGCCCCTATAAGACAGAACTGGCAGGTGCAACAGCAGAACATGGACCAGATTCATAGGAAGTCTCCCCAATGAGGCTGCAACAAGATTAACTCATAAACGTGAACTGGTTTTGAATAATTAACAGCAAAACTTGGTGGGGCCAGCCATAGTTAAACTAAACAAATCTGCAACAATTCAGGTTAGTGTGGCTAAAATGTAGGTGTTTGAAGTGATTCACAGTACTGACTTTTCCATATTCTCAGAAAGTTATTCAACTTCTCATTACTTAAGTTGTCTCATCTCTAATTCGAGAATGGTGGTATTTACCTGGCCAAGTGTTTGTAAAAGTTTCAATTAATGTTTATTAAAATAGCCCTGTGCCTAACACATAGTGAGTGCCACAGAAATGGAATCTGTTATCATTACAAGGGAGTAATAATACACCTATCCAGGCACAGGGAGCCAGAGCTCAGCAGAAGAACACTTAGCAAAGCAGACAAGAGAATAGTAGTTTAGTGATCAGGGACCAGGCCTATACAGAGCCTGAGCTGGGAAAATGCAATCCATACTGATAAGATCATTGGAAAAATGGAAATCTGAAAGTATGACAGAATGAGGAACATGACCAGAATTATGTCCAGAAAGGTGAATTAAGGTAAATTCTCTTGCAAGCAATCACTACTTCTAAAATGACAGCTTTTAGATGGTCTAAATAGCACCTCTCTTGTGTTACATCAATTTTAAAAATCTTGGTTCATCAGTAGGGTTTTTTTTTCTTTAGAAGAAGTACACATTATATTATCTTTATCTTAGGGCTCCTGGTATGACATGTAGTTAAATCACAGAATATGGACTTATACAGGATTTTAATGCTTATTACTGACTTTATACAATTGAAGAGGTTATATAGCTATTACTTGTCTAAAAAAAAGGTTCAATATATAGCTGCTCTAAAGGGTACTGGGAAGTTTAAGTGAGATAGGGGAGACCAGATATTATCTACCACCATTCTGAAGAGCAAACCCCTTGAGTGTTCTTTAATCACATATTGGATTAGTACTTTAACAGATGTAATGTGGACTTGGGAGGAAGCAAGGAAACAATGAGAAAGATTTTTAACTTACTCATCATGTAAACTTAAAACATAATTTAGCTCAGAACCACTTAGCTAAGTATTTCAATTCAGGACTCCTCTCTCAACTCTCAATGGTCTTTATTTACTCCTTTCTAAGGTGCAGGGCAAATAGGAGGTTATTTAATTTTCTACTAACAAAGAGAGGAGAGATCTGGGTTCCCATGCTTTCACGTTTGTTAAAGATACCAAAGGAATATGTCTGCTTTGGACTTGTTCCAAAATGTGTAGAAGTAAGGCTGGACCTAGCTTATTCTTACCTATGCAATGATGTAGATCTGGTCATTCTCTTTCTCTTTGTATCATGAATTTTTCTTCATTGCTTTGTAAGTCCCATCAGTGAGCTTTCCTTTCTTAAAAAGCACAGATACATAACTCTTTTGATCTCATACCTTCACCTGGCCACCATCCCACTTCTCTCCTTTACAGTAAAATATCTGCAAAGACTTGTGCTTTTTTTTCTTTTCTTTTCTTTCTTTTTTGTCTCAGATTCCTCTCTTGCATCCCATCTAGCCAGAATTTGTCCCTCCTCACTCCAGTGACATTGATCTTATCAAGGTCACCAGTGACCTCTGTGTAGTTAAATCCAATGGCTAATTATTAATGCTTATCTTAATAGATCCAACAACAACCATTAACAAAGATGATCCTCCCCTCATCCCTAGAATACTCTTTGTAATAGGCTTCCAAGGCATCTAATTCTCCTAATTTTTCTCCAGCCTCATACATCGTAATTTCTTCTCTTGATTTCTCTTCATCTTTCCACCTTTGAAGTGTTTATTTATATTTGGTTCAGTCTTTGGCACTCTTTTTTCCTCTATTCATTCTCATCTGCTGGTGATTTCATCCAGTCTCACAGCTTCAACACTATCTTTTGTGGATGACTCATAAACGTATATCTTGAGCCAGACCTCATTCCTGAAGCACAGTCTCACAAGTGCAACTGTCTCCTTGACATCCCTTCCTCAGTGCCTAACAAGTATCTGAAATGTAATAAGTTTGGAAAAAATTACTGCTCTTCTTTTCACCCCCAACAACTTCTCTCTCAGCTTTTTCCTCAGTAAATTAAATTCTCTTTTTCCAGTAGTTCAAGCCAAACTGTTAGAAGTCAATTTAACTCCTATCTTTCCACAATATCTCAATTCTAATCCATTAGCAAATTCTTCAGCTCTAAATTCAACTGGTTAACTAAACTTTTTAGTGCCGAGTTAAATCTCAACTCTTTAATAAAGCTTTTCTTGGACTCTCTATTTTCTTTCCCCACTGAAACATAAAGCTGCATTTATCTAGTATAATCCACTTGGGCATTAATCTCTGACCCTTTGTTCTCTATCTGTCTATCTATAATTAGATGAATATATTTTATGTGGTATGTTTTTGTCTTCCAAGTAGATCATGTATGGTATCTATGTCATATCCCTTTCTTGTCTAATTTTCTAGCATTCTGTCTTCCATCACTATCACAAAACAATTCTTCCAGACTATTATGGGACTCAGTAAGCTCACAATTGTCAAATAAATGAATTGGTGATCCAAATCCTGTTTTAATCACTCAGGCTAATTTTTAAGTAAACTGATTATGGGGAAGTTTGACCTACCAGTTTTTCAGACTCTGTGTGTGGAAAATAAAGTTTTCATGTTTAGCATTTAATATGTATTTTCTGATGAAAATTGAGAAAGCAAATTTTGCAATAAAGATAAAGTAATAACTATGAAAATGCTTCAACTTACTTAGCATAATACTTGGAAAAGTCTAAAAATAAGCCTCAGGAGAGAACAAAAATGTATATTCTTTATATAAACATTGATATCTGCTTCCATTTTTAGAAAAATCTGCAAATTTCTATGTGTAACAAATGACTCAGAAAATCTTTTACCTCATATGAGTGATATAATCAAATTTAAACAAATAAAATGAGCTATTATTACCAAAAGAGTCAATGAATTAGAATTCACGTGCAGGTAATTTCACCCTTCTTGAGATTCCTGGTCTACCCAGGAAAAGGGCAGACAGAGATGGAAGGAATAAGATGTCTGAGGATCCAACTCATAGACATTATCTATAAATACATTTGAGAAAGGTGTTTTTCTAGCAGAAAAAGAAAGAAAGAAAGAAAGAAAAACAGACTAGAGAGGGCAAAGGGGAAACTAGTTTAAACTCTCCTGTAGCACAGCAAAACTAAATGTTTGTGGCTTGGACTATGGTGATGATAGCATAGGGTCAGAAGGGGATGTGATGGAAAGCTATTTAGCACGCTTATTTTTTAGGGCCTGGCATGGAAGAGCAAAAGAGTTTTTTAGGGCGACTCTTCAGTGCCTGGTGACGTCATCCCTGAGATAGAATCTGTGGAAGACATTGTGGACAGGAGGAGAACATAAAACCTGGCATTTGACATTGAGTGTGAGTACTTTGGAGACCTCAATGTGGAGCTATGAAGTAGGAAGGTAGTCCCATTTTTGTGCATCTTTGAAATCAGAGAAATGCAGACTTGACTTGGTATTACTTTAGACTTAAGGCTGTGTACATGAATGAGGTCTTCTAAGGAAAGAGCTCAGAATAAGAAGTAAGAAGGGCTAAGATTCAAGCCTGAGGAACTATGACATAATCTGGACAGGTCGGAGGTGAAGTGAAATGAATCTCACACTCTTTGGCGCAAATGATCCTCCTGTCTCCACCTCCTGAGTACCTGGGACTACAGGCACACGCCATGGCATCCTCCCCTTCTGCTTTTTTAATAGGGGAGTGATTAAATTATGTTTTACATCAACAGAAGGTATAGCTGATGGAGGAAATTTGATTGTGAAAGAATCTTGAGGAGGTCCCAGGGCACAGAACCCAAAATATACTGGTAGAGGATGGTACCTAGACAAGGAAATCATCTACCACACAGAGAAGGGAGGAAGAACAGGAGAAGCAGAGGAGGTCAGTGACTTCTATCTACACCCTGAGATGATAGATTTCCCAGGTAACTTGATCTGTACAAAAAATTATTTGTTTATTTATTTATTTATTTAGAGATGAAGTCTCGCTCTGTCGCCCAGGTTGGAGTGCAGTGGCACAATCTGGGCTCACTGCAAACTCCAACTCCTGGGTTCAAATGATTCTCCTGCCTCAGCCTCCCAAGTAGCTGGGATTACAGTTGTGCATCACCACGCACAGCTAATTTTTGTATTTTTAGTAGAGATGAGGTTTCACTACGTTAGCCAGGCTGGTTTCAAACTCCCAACCTCAAGTGATCCACCCACCTCAGCCTTCCAAAGTTCTGGGATTACAGGCATGAGCCACCGTGCCTGACTGTACAAAAAATTATGATCACACTCATAGTTGCTGCTGCAATTTTTCAAGCTCAAACATGGTAAAGGTAAATATGGAGAAAAAACAGAGAAAAGGTTGGGGGAAGCTAGATTTATTGGTTCGTTAGAACATAGACTATGGAATTAAACTGTTTAAATGAAAATCAGAAGATGTCCTTCCTTGCTTATCTTCCAGGTTTTCTCTCACTGCTGCATATTTCACAAAGTTTCTATCATGCCTAGGCAGGGTATAAATCTTTGAAATCCATTAAAGAGGAAAAAGTATTCCCTTGCAATGGATGAAAACTCTTGGAACTAGCCTAGGGTAGAAAAGTATGTTCGCTTAATATAATTGTGGGTACAACTGGGTTTCCTTGGTCTTTTCTTACAGATATATGAAGTTTCAAGACAGTGCCCTGTAGCCTGCTTGGTGCATTACGAATCAGTTTTTATTAAAATATTTTTTTTCCTTCAATTCCAACTTGCTGATTCCTACTAGGATAATATTCCAGTTCACATTCATCTAACAGAACAAAATCAGCATACCTTAATATATTGGCCAGCCTGTCTTTGGCACTTTCGACAATGCAAGGTGGCTGATAATTATGTTACATTTTGCATTTGTGCACCTGTCACACTGTGCCAGGCACTTTACATATTTTTATTGTTTATTATCCTTGTAACAACCTTATGAGATACATGTTGTGATTCTCATTTTGTGGGAAAAATTATTATTTTTAGAGACTTAGTACATATGCTGAAGAAGGATGAAGATGAGGAAGAGAAAGAGCAGGAGCACAGTAGGAGGAAGAATGGAAGAAGGCTTTTCTGAAGACCATTCGGTGGGATCCAAACTCAGGGTTTTGCAGCTTTGACACTGAGGCCTGTGCTTTTTCCAAAGACACATGTGTATTGAAAATAAGAAGAAGCCTCCCGCCTGGGACTGCTGGACACTGTGGCTTTCCCACTCCCAATAGGGAACTAAAGGGAAGAAACTTCTGAAGGAAACACTGGAGGAGCAGCCACGTAGAGAACAGGCTCTTGTATAGCAACTCACACTGGATCCCCCGCTTACTGTAAAGGAGCCATTGACATCAGCACCGTTTTCAAAACAAGCTATTGACTTAATGTCATGTTGTCTAAAACCATCACCTCGACTACTGTCATCAGAGTCCACACAAAGAAGAGTTCTTATTCCAAACTTGAAATCAGAATTCCTTTAAGGATGTTGAGATTTGAATCACTCGTATCTGGGAAAAGAAAAAAAAAGGTCTCTCAAGGCCTCTCCTCAAATGTAATATAGTCACAAACATCTGCTTTTGTTTTGTTGATATTCTTTCCTTCTGTAAAAACTAAAGAGAGCATTCTTTAGATCCCAGGAGTAGCTGTCCTTTCAGAGAAAGAGACATAGAAATTTGACACTTTGTAGATGAAGGTTGAAAACACTGTAGAGTAGTTAAAAACAAGCAGTGCTCACTTTCCTCTGAGAAGCACCTGTGTGTCAACAGAATTCTTTATTTGACTTTTATGTGTGGTAGTTGAAGCTGTGAGTTGCACTTATTTAAAAAGCACCCCAAATTGATTTTAAGTGAATTTCAAAGATCACCTAGCCACTTTATTGAAAGGAAACTCTAATCTCCATATATGTTTCCTCAATCTATTCATCATTTTAATTAATTCAACAAATATTTACTTCACACCTACTGTGTACCATACACTGGGCTTGGTAATAAGACTGCAGAAATTTACACAGCAAACAGGGTTTCACAGCTTAGTGAAGGAGGTGAAGAATTAAAAAGGGAATGACACACACTGTGGTCCCTGCTGCAATAGCATCATACCCAGGTTGCTAGGCACAGAGGACTGATGCCTAGCCTAGTCAATCATGGCAGGGTAACAAGCATCAGAGAAGGCTCAAGGATAACTTCCATAAGTAGGTGAAATCTAAGTCAGGTTTCGAAAGATAAGCTGACCAGGCATAAGAGGGTGAACGTGTTCAAAATAAAGATGGTATCAAATTTAAAAGCATAAGGTAAGGTAAGGAGAATAGATTCTGAAACTAGATTTCCCCAGTTTGCATTCTAGATTATTACTCACTAGCTGTGTGACTTCAATCAAGTTTTGTACCATTCTTTGTCCTCAGGTTTTTCATCTGCAAAATAGAGGTAATAATATTACCTATTGCAATGGGTTATTATTATGAGAATAAAATAATATACCTAAAGCACCTGGAGCAGTCTAGGCACCATATAATGATTTGCTTGTATTTTTAAAACGTGAATGATCAAATAGGGTACGTTTGGGTTACTACAGATATCTATATGTGAGGCCGAGAATTGGGGGCAATGAAGTTACAAATGGTAAATGGTAGGCAGGAGTAAATCTGATCCAGAAAGATATATGCAAGATTAAGGACCTACATTTGTTTTTTCTTTTGTCTTTTTTCTTTCTAATAAGTCTTTATCAAATTGATTAAATGAAAAGAGATATTACAGGTTAAAATATAAAATTATTCTCCTTGGTGAGATCCATAACTAACTTCCTAGAGAGACACTCTTATTTAGTGCAAATATGGTACATTGGCACTCTGTGTTATCAAATATTACATTCCTAGGGCTAAACATAAGTCAGGAGAAGATAAATGAATGTCTGTCGGTTTGAAAATGGTTTCTATCCAGAAATGGAGAGTCCAAGGCGTGGTCTTGCTCTCTCCTTAAGGCATAATAACTTTTGCTTCATGTGTTGTTTCCCCGAGTTACCTGAGTAACTATCTTGAATATCCATGAGAGGCTTGTAATTGAGGAATAATCACTTTCTCTTCCTATCCGTTTTTAGCCCAATACAAAATGATAGGTACTGTTCCCCAATTCCTCTCACATTATATCAGTTTTGTTAAAATCACTGTTTCTGAATGGTACGTTAATTGCTGCATTCCCTGCTCTGCCAGTCCATTCCATTATTCCTTCCAGCCTATACCTTTTCTAAAGAGGTTCCATCTGGAGGAGCAGATGAGGACAGCTGATATCCAATGGAACTAGCTACACTAGACTAACATTTTTAATATGCCTTATTCTCCTTTTATGACTAAGGACTCAAGTTTAAATTTCGCTTTCGGTATGAAAACCAGGGTAATGTGAATAAAGTATTTTATTTAACTTAAAATTGAATAATCATCCCAAAATAGGCTAAATAGATATCTGTGTTGCTAACCAGTCGAAACTTCCCTCTTCACTTTTAGAAAATAAAAAAGTGGCTTAACATTTCACAAATCACTGAGTAAAAGCTCACTTTTTCCTTAGGTCAGTCCATGTCTAAGTGGAATTCTTATAGGGACCCCATAGCCTTATTTTTGGCTTATTTATACTAGATTAACTTTTTAATGTGTAATGAGGCACAACATAAAGACTCTTCACACAGAATCAGGTAGATCTGATTCCAAGCTATGTAACTTCTCAAGATACTAGTTCTTTATCTGTAAGTTTGGGCTAAAAGTGCTTATCTTCCAGGGTTGTTAAAATTATGTGAAAGTAATCAGTGTATTAACTACAGATGTTCAATAGAAATTATTTGATCCTCAATGAAATATTATATTGATGAGAATAAAATATAGACTTTTTGTTTCAAAATTTTTTCTTGTTAGGAATATTATTTAATAAGTAGATCATTTGTTTCTTGAAATATATTACTACTATTATTAATAAAAATAATAATAAAACAATGCCATGCATTAATTTTTTCACCAGTTAATAATAATGTAGTTCTTTCTCATTCCTTGTCAACTTGTAGTTTAATAGGATCAAGTGTCTTCTTCTGGAAAATGTGTTATGAGCAAAAGTGATATGTATTTTTATGAGCTGGGGTATTTAAATGTTGACTGAAGATCCTTGAGAGTTCTCTTTTCTTTGGTACATCAACCATCAACTTCCAAAATGGTGGTTGCTCTATCAGCCAGGATGCATGGGTAACCCTGATGAATAGAGCTTCTCTGGGAATAGAAGTAAAGCATGAGTAAGAAATAAACCTTTCTTATTTAATGCTTGAATATTGGAGATGATTGTTACATAGCTTAACATAGCCTATCCTGACTGCTATGATTACAATAACAATAAAAAGGCAACAGTTGCAGCTGCAGCAATTATGAAATATTTATGCATCACTTTGAATTGATGCTTCTAATCCCCTTAATAAATCTATGATTTTGATGGATTGTTATCTTTGCTTCACTTTTATTGATGAGGAAACAGACACAGAAAGAAACTAAGTAGCTTGTCTAAGGTGACAAAAACTTGTGAGCCAGGATTTGAACTCAAACAATTCAGCTTTGAAGCCTGTGGTCTTAACCACCGAGCTTTACTTCCCCTTGTACAACTTCAACAGCTAATTATTTAGAATCACGGAGTGGTTTGACAGCGAGTTTAATAAATGTCTAGATTCTCATCTCTGATAAGGTTTGGCTCCAAGGCCAGTGCCCTTTGTATTGTATTAACAGAAAAAGAACCAAGCATTTCCAAGAAATCGAGTTGCTTTTTAAGGGCCAAGAATTGTAGGTGTAAATTATTTAATTTACATGGTTTTGTACATTCCATAAGTAAAGGGGGCATTTTCTGCTTGGGAATTGTGTTGGTTTGGTTACATATATGAATTTCCAACCCTTTTGGAAGTTGTAGTTACCCCATTTGACACTGTCTGTCTCACTGATTGTGTAATTCATGAATTTCATTATATTCTCTTACAAACTAGCTTAAAGTGATGTTCAGCTGTTCTATTTTTACCTCTCCTCTGCTTTTTGCTATTGGTGGTGGGTTCTTCTTTGTTTGGCTTCTGTTGTTGTGGAGGGAGAGGAGGCGCCCTGCCCACCTGTGCTGATGTCCTTAGGAAGACACCCTGAGGTTCCTCTGTCACCACAGCCTCAGGCTTGCACTCGCATAATAATAGACTGTGCTGGTACAGGACCGGCAAAAGCATTCCAATTCTCCTGTCAACCGTGTCTGAATTTCTTTTTTAAAACAGAAATCTCTGACAGATCTCACCATGGACCTCTGATTAGCCAGATGACATGTAGATAAGGTTTCAAGACCTACTACAGGGAATGCAATCGCAGGGTCTGTCACCAGTCTTCTTTTTGTACTGCAACTTCTTCATTCGGAGGTGTCGAGAGGGCAAATCTCTAACAAAGGAACTGCAGCAAGAGCAATTGCAGAGCCCACCGCAAGGCAGAAGAGACAGAGTCGGAAACAGATGTGATAATGACGACAGCTGAGCTGAAGTTGCAGCCTGAAAGCCCTCCATAGCTCACTAAGTCATCACAGGGCCAGAGCTCCCATATCCCTCTAAGACATCACAGGGTCAGAGCTCCCTATGGTGGAAGCCCCCACCCCACCCCCAAAACTCAGCGGCTGTTTTGTCCAGATCCTTATTTCCAGAGAGGCAAAAATATTTTCTGATTTTTCACAGATAAAGGGAGAAATCCATAGTCTTTCCACATGCCTTGTAAATATACTAGTTAAAAACTTATTACTTATATATTACCTACATCTAGATGTCATTTAAACATTCATCAGGAGAGGCAAGGAAAATAAATCTTTGTGAGTTTTTTTTTTTTTTTCCTATTGCTTGTTGAGGTCAAGTCTCCTACTTAAATATTTTATATGAGATGAAGTCTTAGCATGTCCAGGTTCCTTATTAGACATTTACTTCAAGAGCTTCCCTCATTCTTCCCCACTGCTTTTAGACCTCTCTTCATAACAGAAAGGTGTTATGCAAGAATGTGACAAACTAGTTGTTCTACACCTCTGCAAAGGACAGATTGAGAGGAGATGGATTTTTAATTATTACCAAATTTAGATTAGGCACAGGAAAATCGAGATGAATTTTCTGTTACATGACATGGGAATCAGCTAACAATATAGATTATAGTTTGCTTAACTTGGTTTCACAGAATCACAGATATCAAGAGTTGCAAGATTCTCTAATCAAACATCTGATTCGGCCAGATTAGGAAACTGAGGCCAGAGAGTTAAATGACTGGCCAATTAGTTACAGAAGCATAGAATAACACACAAACTTTGATGTCAGGATGACCTGGGTTCAAACATGGACTTTGGCACTAATTTGTAGCAGATGTACAATCTCCTTGGGCCTGTTTTCTCATCTAAAAAAATGTGACCAATGGTACTTACCATGCAGGGCTTTTGTGAGAATTGAAAAGCACTGGGTATGAAAAAACTTTTAAAAAAGAGTCTTCCTATCAAATTCTGATCATGTTTATATGACACAACATTGTCTTTTTATTCCGTAGGGCAGAAACTTCTGAACTCCAGGCAATGTCCTTTGCAACTTAAAGATGACATTCTTTGTAATCAATGAGCCAATCTCTTTTTGCAAAAATTAACCCAGTCTTGGCCTGAATGTGAACATATTTTTGACTGCAGAATTGTATGTGAATATATTTGCCTGTAGAATATAATTGCCTGGAGAATTCCAGTGAAGAATGGGAACGCATTAACATAGATCATTCCAAAAAAAAAAAATGCTCTATTTATTCTTTTAACCCGTGTTCATTAAAAATAAAGAATAAAGTAAGTACAGGAAATTAACATGCCTCCCATTCACCAACTGATGTCTAGTGAGAAGATGGGCAGATCTAGGCTTTGTGGGACCTAAATCCAGCAATTTTGGAATCTGTTTTAAGGGGTAAAATATTAAATCTTGGCGAATGTTCATTGCAGCACGGTTTACAATAGCAAAGACCTAGAACCAACCCAAATGCCCATCAATGATAGACTGGACAGGGAAAATGTGGCACATATACACCATGGAATATTATGCAGCCATCAAAAACGATGAGTTTGCGTCCTTTGTAGGGACATGGATGAACCTGGAAACCATCATTCT
>CAUYQU010006906.1:0-16254 GCA_963574635.1 Cheracebus regulus | reverse complement strand
GGACAGGAGGGGCCGGAGAAGTCGCACAGACTCCTCTCAGACAGGGGGTTTTATAGGGAGTGAGTCTATTTTTAGACAGGGGGTTTTTATAGTGAGTCTATTTTTAGACGGGGTTTTTATAGGGAGTGAAACAGCTCGATTGGTTGTGGGAGAGCAAGACTGCTATTGGGTAAGTTACAAGCCTTGACCTAGGACTTGGCTTTTATTGGTTGGAATTACTTGCCTGCTATTGGTTGTTAAAACTTGACTGCTATTGGTTGTTAAAACTCGGCTGCTATTGGTTGTTAAGACTTGACTGCTATTGGTTGTTAGGGCTTAGTTGCTATTGGTTATTAAGAAGCTATGGTTGCAGAACCTTGTTTGCATACTGGGCTCTTTAAGAGAAGACCAGGCCATGCGAGCAAGGAAGAAGGGAACATGCTCAAGGCATGTCTGAGCTTGCTCGAGGCTTGTAAAGGAGCGGTGGGGCGGGTGGGGGGGGGAGGGGGTGTGTCCGAGCTCCCAGCAAGGCAACCGGCCTTACACTTAGGTCCAGATTTTAATATAGCATATATTTTCCGTTATATGATGATGCTAGATGTTCACATGTAATGTAAGAGTATTGCATATATAAATAACTCATAATTATATTATGTTTATAGCATATCATAGCAATTTGAGGACACGTGACATGTCTCATTTTTTTCTTCTTGGTACAGCGTTTGGCAAACAAAGTTCAGAGGGCTAGATACGTGTTTTTTTTTTTTTTTTGAATTGTTTTGCCTTTTATTGAGGTAAAACTTACATAATGCAAAATTCATCATTTTGACCAAAGTATACAATGCAGTGGCTTTTAGTACATTTACAGTGTTGTACAGATATCACCACTATCTAGTTCCAGATCGTTTTCATAATCCCTAAAGAAAACTCTGTTATTCATTAAGCATTTATTCTGCATTCATTGTTTTTGTCATCATTGTTGTTTTTGAGACAGGGTCTCATACTCTGTCACCCAAGCTGGAGAGCTGTGGTGCTATCATAGCTCACTGCAACCTCGAATTCCTGGTTCAAGTCATCTTCCCACTTCAGCTTCCCAAGTAGTTAGGACTGCAAGCACACACCACCAGGCCTGGTTATGTTTTTAATTTTGTACAGATAGGGTCTTGCTATGTTGCCCAAGTGGGTCCTGGCCTCAAACAGTTCTCCCTCCATGACCTCTCAAAGCACTGAGATTATAGGTATTAGTTACTGTACCTGACCTTGCATTTGTTTTTACCCCTGAGGTGTGGCAACAGATTATCTACTTTCTGTTTCTATGGTTTGACTATTCTGGAAATTTCTGGGTGGCTAGAATCATGTACTACGTGGCTTTTTGTGTCTGCCTGCTTTCACTTAACATAATATTTTCAAGGTTCATCCATGCTGTAACATGTATCAATACTTCAATATTGTTATGATTCAATGATACTCCATTTTATTTATATTCATCATTTTGTGTATCTATGAAACCACTGATTGACATTTGATTTGTCTCCAAAATTTGGCTATTGTGAAAATTCTGCTATGCACATTGGTTCACAAGATTTTGTTTAAACACCAACTTTTAATCTTTTTGGGTATATACCTAAGAATAGCATTTCTGAGTTATATGGTAATTCCATGTTTAACTTTTCAAGGAGCTGCCAAATTGTTTTTTTATAGGAGCTGCACAATTTTACCTTCTCACTAGCAATGTTTGAAGTTCCATTTTCTCTATATCCTCGCCAACTTGTTATTTTCATTTTTAAAATATCAAACTTGACTCCCATTAATAGCAGGTGTGAAGTGGTATCTTGTTGTGGTTTACATTTGCATTTTCCTAATGACTAATGATGTTGAACATCTTCCCGTGTGCTTGTTGACATTTATATGTCTTCTTTGGAGAAATATCTATTCAAGATCTGTGCCCATTTTTAAACAGCACTGTTTTTTTGTTAAGTTGTAAGAGTTCTTTATATATTCTGAATATTAGACTCTTATCAGATATATGATTCACAACCCATTCTTTAGTTTGTCTTTTCATTTGCTTGACAGTGTCTTTCATGCACAAAAGTTTTCACTTATGATAATGTCCAATTTATATATTTTTTGTTGATGGTACTTTTGTTGTCATATCAAAAAATCCATTTCCAAATCTAAAATCATGAAGGCTTACTTATATATTTTATTGTGAGAGTTTTACAGTTTTAGGTTTTACATTTAGGTCATTGATAACTTTGGATTAAGTTTTTGTATGTGATATGAGGTAAAGATCAAGCTCATTCATTTACATGTAGATTTTTATTTCTCACACCACCTTTTGTTTATGAGATGATTCTCATTATTTTGTTGAGAATTTTTACATCTATATTCTTAAGGGACATTGCTGTGTAGTTCTTTTTCTTGTGAAATCTTTTCTGGTTTGGTATCAGGGTAATGCTGGCCTGAAAGGATGGACTAGGAGATGTTCCCTCCTTTTTTATTATTTGGAAGAGTTTGAGAAGGATTGGTATTAAATCTTCTTTAAATGTTGATGGAATTAATCATTGAAGTTATTTGCTTCTGAAATTTTCTTTGGAGGTTCTGAATTACTGATTCAATCTCTTTATTTTCTCTAGATATAGTCAGATTTTTATTTCTATTTGAGGAAGTTTTGATAGCAGTGTCTTTATAGGAATTTGTCTATTTCATCAGGGTTGTCTATTTTTGATGTAGAATTATTTCTGTGATTCTCTTATAATTTTTTTTTTATCTATAAAGGTTGTAGCAAAGTCCCCCTGTTTTCACTTGACTTTTTTCCTATTTTTTCTTGATTGGTCTAACTAAAGATTTGTTAATTTTGTTCATCTTTTCAAATAATCAAATTTTGGCTCCATTGCTTTTCTCTGTTCTTTTTTTATGTTCTCTATTTTATTTATCTCCAAGGTAATCTTTCTTCTTTTCTTCTACTTGTGGCTTTAGTTAGTTTGATCTTATTTTTCTAGTTTTCTAAGGTGTAAATATAGGTTATTTATCTGAGATTTTTCTTCATTTTTAATGTTGATATTTACAGCTGTAATTCCTTCTGAGGGACTGCTTTCACTGCACCATTGAGTTTTAATATGTTCTGCTTTCATTTTCATTCATTACAGAGTGTTTTCTAATTTCCCTTCTAGTTTCTTCTATAATCCATTGGTTTCTCTCAAGGCCGGTTTCTATTAATTTATTTTTTCCTAAAAATGAGCTGTACTTTCTTGTTTGTTTGCATTTTTCATTTTTTGTTGAAAAAATGGACATTTTAAACAGTATAATATTGCAACTCTAGAAATAAGATATTCCCCTCACCCAGGATTTTTTTTTGTTTACTGCTTATTGTGGTTCTTGTTTGTTGTTCAGTGACCTTGCTAAACTAATTTTGTAAAGTCTGTATTTTTTGTTTTGGGTGGCCACCGAAATGTGTGATTGTTAGGTTACTAGTACCTTAGTAACTTGACAGAGATTTCCCTAAACTCCTGGAACAAAACAACAAGAAACAAAACAAAACTTCCCGTCTTTGTAGTTTGGTTATATATTGGTGCTCCTTTGCTGTTTAGCCAGGCAGTTTATAATTCTGCCCTATTCTTCCTTCCTGCTTACATGGAGGCTGAATCTAGCCAGAGGTAAGGGCTTATGGTCTTGTCAGGTCCTTTCTGAACATAAATCCCACCTTGGTTATGTGCTTGGACTTCTAAAGGTTCCCCTGACTATACAGTGGCTTTTCCCATCTCTTAGTGCCCCCAGATATTTCCTTTCCAGTCTTTCTGTCTCAGGCTTTCAGGCCAGTGTATTTCTTGCCCCTGCTTTTCCCTCTTACCCACCAGGCATCAGATAATGTATCTGGCTTTAAATGCTTAGGAAAAACACCATGTGTGAAGCAGCTTGAGCCTTAGGGAAACTCCTATGCAGATCAACCAATGGCAAGTCCTCAAGCCCCCGCCTCTGGGAGCCACCACACACGTTAAAACACACCACTAAAATTCGGTAAGGATAAGATCCATACTATTTCATATGGTGTGTTTGACCTGCACCAGGAATGCTGACCACTCTCTTTAAGACTGTAGTGGAGCTGAGGAGTATAAAATAGTATCAACAGGGTAAATTAATATGCCACAGAGCTCTCTTACCAAAATTCTGCAGTTGGTCTCTTCACTAAGCATTTCCTTGTTGTTGTAAGTTTTTATTACATTCTAGAGTTATTAAAAAAATTGATTCTGATGGTTTGCCAGTTTATTAACTCCTTCTATGGTTTCTTTCACACTGTAATGACAGAATTGAATGGTTGTGACTATATAGTTTATAAAGCCAAAAATATTTACTATTTGGTCTTTAAAGGAAAAATTTGGAACTTCTAGTCCATAAATCTATATTCAGAATTTACATACAAATATTTGTTTCATTAATGTATTAATGACTAAATTGGTAGATTAATAGATGAATAAGTGCATCCAAAATATTTATATTTTAGCATATGGTAATCAAATATCGATCTACATGCATCTTGTTAAATTTAATAAAAATTTAGAAAATCACGGTAATTTATTAATCATCTTTGGAGTTGCTGTTTTCACTTATAGATTACTATGGAAATATAGGAATGGTGATAGTCAATTAAAATCAATAAATATGCCAATAAAACACATATATTACTATTGGGGCTCATTCCCATGGTGTTTATAAGCTGCCCCTCCTCCTAACATAAGTTAGCACACATAACTTATGTGTGCTAAATCTACCCAAGTGTGTTGCTTATTAGAGTTATGAGTTGATAACTGGTTTGTGACAGAAAAATTTATCTTTGCTGAAAATCTTCATTTATTCTGCTTTCTTTGTAAACATTAGTTAGATTTCTTGGGTGTTTTTCATCATTCAAGAAGAACACTTTTTACCTATAATCAAACTACTCATGAACATTTTATGTAATAAAAATTTTTAGCTTAGGTGCCTGAAATGAAACAAAAATAATGTTAAACAGGGTTGAAAAGAGTGTTAAAACTGGTAACTAAAACTTGCTGTTTATACTATTTAGTAAAGCAGACTTTTCAATTGTTTATGCTCTGTGCTTTCATGAAATGACAGCAAGTGAGGATTTGGGAAAATTCAAGTAAAGCATGGTCTAGGTAGAAAGGGAAACAAACAAAAAACTCCAAACCAAATCTAACCAAACAAAAAAGGGCAGAGAGTTATCCTTTGTTCCATCTCCTTAACTTTGCTGTCCACAGTAATATCCTTTCATCCTTAATCTCCCTTTTAAAAGTGTGACTCTCTCCTCCGCGTTCTCCTGAGCACCTCTTGAGCACTTTGGGTGCAAGATGTTGAGGTCTGTTTTGTTTTGTTCTTGTTAAGGGGTAAGTCCAATAGTTTTAATAAACCAATTCACCTTCCTCGAGAGCATCATTGTTCCACTCTTTCTGTTGCCCATTCATCAGCCTGCTACTTTCAATCCACTTAACATCTGCCTTGATTTCCATACTCTATAAAAACTAGATTGCCCTCTTATTATTTATGATTTAATACCTTGAGTGAGACGGCAGTGATAAGACATAGAGACTCTGAACACACTGCTCAGAGAATAGAAGGAAACAAAGTATTCTCAGGAAACTATGAATTCTTCAGGTTTATTTCAATTGCCATAATATTGTTTTAATCTTAGATTATTATTTTTATAACCATTATATCTCTTTTGTTTAGCCAATAAGGATGCTATTTAAAAAAAAGTTTTTTGGTGTTTTTTGTTTGTTTGTCTGTTTTGTTTTTTTGTCAACCCTATGTTCATTAAGGGGGAAAAAAGCACCATTAGGTATATTTTCTAAAAGCATTGATATCTTTAAAGAACTGGAATTTCAGCTGTTTCCACGAATCAATTTTACAAGTATTTTTGGTCATAAGAATAAATTTAGAACATGACTGGGTTTACCTGAATATAGCTATTTTTCAAAATAAATCATTTGTGGGCTACAGCATCTTATGTTCTAAGCTTCACCACAATACTCTAAAACAAGATACATGTCACTGTTTCTCAAAAATGTAGGCTGTGTGAACATTTTACATTCCACTTCTGATACTTAATGAAGCAAAGTAGATGTGTAAATAAATACAGGATAATACATAATTGGTAGGGATTTCAAATTCACCACTAGTTTGGGATTTCCAGGAGGGCAGGAATTTTTCTGTGTTGTTTTGATTTGTCTTTCATAGTTCAGTGTTGTATGCCTAGCACCTAGAAGAGTGCTGGGACAGAGTAAGAGTTCAATATATGCTTGGGTGAATGCATCAGTTAGTCTTACCATTGTAATAGCAGGGGATATTTAATACATATCATATTAAAATTACTTTGCATTTTAATGTCCTTATGTTTTAAGTAGCACGAGTAAGACACTGATATCTCAGGGTTAACATATGAGAAAGATAATTGAGCCCTAGATAAGAGCTGAGAGATACATGAGTTACATACTTTAAAAATTATTAAAAGTTTTATTATATTTAAATAAAACATTTTTATTCCCTCAACCTTAAAACATATTTTACTTTTTCAGAACTTCATTTTGGATTCATTCTGTGCCAACTCCCAGTCTAATGCAGATAAAAATACATGAATTATTGGGTTCCTTAAAACTAGAATTGATAGTAGAAATGCTGACAAATCCTTATTACAGATGCCAGTGGAATGAAGTGCCTTTACCTCTAGCAAATGCTGATGTGGAGATTTAAGACTGTATGAGAAATCAGTAAAGTTGCCCAGGAGAGTTTTATCATATTATTCATTGAACTTGGTATGTGCTACAGTAATTGCTTCTGGTACCATTTTTCTTTTCTTACATGAGGTTATTATTTATGCTTGTGCCATGTGAAACAGAGAAAGAGAGTTTAAAGGAGAGTCATAACTTGATGTAAAACTATCCTGTGATGCACTGTAGCTGGAGATAGGAATCACAGCAAGAAAACTGCTTCTTACTTATCAGAATTAAATATGGGAAGAGTGATATTTGACATTGTGGAGATCCATAAATACTAAAAAGATGCACTCAAACCACACATATTTTTTTTCTAGTGATGTGCAAGCCTGTTTAAAACATATATCTAAGTAGGTTTTTTAATCTCAGAGGGATCAACAAATTTATTTGCCTATTACAGAAGTTTTCTTATTAGCTTATAGGTGAAAGAAATCAAATTAACAGGTAGGAGGCTAGTAGGACGTGTTAGATTAATAAAATTTAAAAAGCATAATGACTTTTACAATTATGTTGCTGTTTTCACTTCTTGCACACATATATCTTTCATATGCTTCACACACTCCTAATCACCAACTTTCATATTTTATCCAGTGTTCAAGTCAGTTTCTGTGAAAAATAAATGAAAAATTTTTTGAATATAATTTAAAATATAGACAATTATAATTTAACAATGAAAACAGAAGAAAAAGTGTTTTTAGATAGTCATATGTTGCTACCTAAATCTGATGGGTTTAATATGTGCTATTTTCACAAATTCTTATTTTACTTTCATAAATTCTTTTCTTACTACTTATTTCTTTCTATAAAGTTATCTTGATTGCATTGTTCAATAATACCATTTTACATGCAATATAGTCCAGTGGCTAATCCCAGTTGATTAAAAAGAAGTCATACAACAGGTGTTTAATTATTTAATGAACTATGTATAGTTTTGTATTCACATGAAGTTTGGAAATGGTCACTAAGAATTATTTAATCAAGGAAGTATGGGAGAGAGAGATGGGTAAGTGGTCCAGCAGTCAGCCTGCCTGAGTTGTATACTGGCTATTGACTATGGGCAAAAAAAAAAAAATTAACATCCCCCTTTCTCTCAGTTTTTTCATAATAGAAATAATATTACTAACCTCACATAGTTGTTATGGAGAATAAAACTGAATCAATCCAAGTAAAGTATTTAGAACAGGGTTTGGCACATAGTAAGTGCTTGGGAAATGTTAAATAGTACTATTGCTTAGTCATTGAGGTTGACAAATTGTCAACCTTGGTTTCTTTTAAGTAAAGCAAAGCAAAACAAAACAAACTCTGTATACAAAAATCATAACCGAAGTGAAACAACAGTATAAATTCAATAGAGTTAATCTATACATATATGTTTTTTTTCCCATCCCACCAACCTAGAATTCTGTCTTTCCCCTACTCTGCAGGGAAATATGATATTCTTCTCAAGTCCTGAACCCTCTGCACATGGGTTAGTGACCTAGGATTTGTTATCATCATGCCTGAGCCCCATAGGGGAACTTACCTGTCTCAATTTTTTCCTTCAAGTTCAGGTTCCCCTGGTGTCCCTAGGTGACCAGAGCAATCCATTTCTATTCAATACATTTCAGCAGTCATTTTATTGGTAAGCCTGCTATGTGCCACTTGATGTTTGATGCTTTTGAAGCAAAATTAAGTAACCATTTTGCCCAGTAAATTGCTCAAGTCTAGTTCAGAAGACTTATATGTAAATCAACACTCACTACTCAGTGTGATAAATGCTATGGTAAAACTTTTCAAAAGTTGTGGGAACACCAGAAAAAGAAACACCTAAATATGTCTGAAATGTGAATACTCAGTAGCAGAAAGCTGTTTGACCATAGGGTTTCTTCCTTTTCTAAGATAACAAGGCCATGTAAACTATGATCTATGGAAATGAGTTATCTAACTTGAAACACTAGCAGACCAGAAAGAGTAGTGAGGGAAATGAGTATGATAACCTCTTGAGTGGAAGGACACTACATTTGTTATATTTGCAGTACTTTGTGTATCCCTGGGAATAAAGTTTATCTGTGATCGAATGGTACATAAAAATCAGAAAAGATCCTAACTGTTCTTTTACTTATTATAAGCTCACATATGTAGCTTTGTATGTAGTTAACAGATTAATTTCCGATTCCCATCTAATTCAATTTAAAAATCCAGCATAAATTGTTTTCTCCCAAATGGTCTTAAGGTGTAGAAGGCAACCTAAAATAGTGGAAAAGGTAGGTATTATGGAATTTGAAAAACCTAGGTTCAAAAATCTTATTTGGTTGGCTCTTCTTAGCTGGTCTTTACCTCTTCTAAGCCATGTGACCTGTGAAAGTTATTTAACCTCTACAAAAATTTAAATGGCCAATGAAAATAATCCCAATAAGACTGCATTGAAGCATATGAAAAAATGCTCAACATCATATGGCATTAGGGAATTGCAAATTGAAACAACAATGAGACATTGCCATATACCTATTAGAATGGTAAAAATCCAGAACACTGACAGCACCAAATGCTAGCAAGAATACGGAACAACAAAAGCTCTCATTTTTTATTGGAGGAAATGCAAAATGGAACTTCTACTTTAGAAGACAGTTTGGCAGTTTCTTTCAAAACTAAGCATACCCTTACCATATGATCTTGCAATCATGCACCTTGGTATTTACCCAAATAAACCAAAAACTTATGTCCACACAAAAACCAGCACATGGATGTTTATAGCAACTTTATTTATAATTACCCAGACTTGGAAGCAATCAAGTGGGTGAGTGGACAAATAAACTGTGGTATATTCACACTGTGTAATACTCTTCAGCACAAACAGAAATGAGCTATCAAGCCGTGAAAATACATGAAGGAATCTTAAATGCTTATTACCAAGTGAAAGAAAACAGTCTAAAAGGCCATATTCCAACTATGTGACATTCTGGAAAAGTCAAAACTCTGGAGCTATTAAAAAGATTAATGGTTCCTAGGAGTTAGAGTGGAGAAAAGAATGAATACCTAAAGCACAGAGAATATTTAGGGCAGTGAAACTATTTTGTATTGATGCTACAATGGTGGATGCATGCCATTATACATTTATCAAAACTCATAAAATAGACAACACCAAGAATGTGTCCATAATGTAAAGTATTGGACTCTAGTGGTAATGGTGTGTCAGTGAAGGCCCATCAGTTGTGTACATGTACTGATTTGGTGTTGGATGTTGATAGTAGGGTAGATGAGGCCTCTGGGAGGGTAGGGAGCATATGGGAAATGTCTGTATTTTATACTCAGTTTTGCTGTGAAAAATTAAGTCTTAATAATTAATTAATTTGAGACAGTCTTGCTCTGTCATTCAGGCTAGAGTACAATGGCACAATCTTGGCTCACTGCAACCTCTGCCTCCTGGGTTCAAGTGATTCCCCAAGTAGCTGAGACTACAGGGGCACACCACCATGCCAAGCTAATTTTTTGTATTTTAGTAATTTTTTGTATTTTAGTAGAGATGGAGTTTCACCATGTTGGCCAAGATGGTATCGATCTCCTGACCTCATGATCCTCCCGCCTCAGCTTCCTAAAGTGCTGGCATGAGCCACTGCGCACGGCCTAAGTTTTGTATTTTTAGTAGAGGTGGGGTTTCACCACGTTGGCCATGCTGGTCTCAAACTCCTGACCACAAGTGATTTGCCCACTTTGGCCTCCTAAAGTTCTGGGATTATAGGGTGAGCTACTACACCCAGCCTAAGTCTACTATTTTTTAAAAAATCCACAAAAAATTATGGGAAGCTGAATTAATGAAATTATATTAAGAAGCAGATTTTAATTAATTAAATTTAATGCCCAGTTTAATTAATTTAATTAATTTAAATGTAATGCCTGGTTGAATTAATTCCCCAAACAACTTTAAATGCATTGTTAAATATATTTAGAGATGAGAAAATTGAGTTATAGAAGTCACTAATTTATCCAATTAGTATTTACTGAGCACCTACTATATGCTAGGCATTGTATTAGGCATGGAAGATATTATAATGAGTTCATATGGATGTTATGTTTTAGGAAAGTGAGCCAAACATAAACCCAGTAATAAGCTAACAAATAGAACAATTGAAAATGACTTAACTACTGTGAAAAATAAATATTGAGATAGAGAATAACAGAGAAGATTCCCTTTAAGTAGAACCAAAGTAAACATTTTATATTTAACTTGAGCCTTAAAGGAAGCAAAAGAACTCACCATTTGAAGAGCAATATAGACAGAACAAGAGATAAAGGGCTTTGAGATGGAAAATGCTTTGTATTTGTGAAACCAGTAGAAAACAGGATACCTAGACCTTATGGAGAAGAAGATAGAATTGGAGAGGAAAAAATAAGTTTTAAGCCTTTATGATGAATATTTTATTTATTTAACACATACATCTTGAGCACCAACTGATTGTCAGTCATTTCCTTCTATGCACTGAGATTAATTAATGAACATAATCTGTAATTCCTCTATACTCATGGGTTTATGTCATAATAGGGGAAAAATAGCACCTACATCAAAAGATAAATAAATAAAACTTAGATGGGATGAGTGCTATGAGCAAAACAAAGCAGAGTAGAACAATGGAGAGTACCTTGGAGAAAAGAGGTAACAAATACATGTGGTTTCTCTGAAGTGGTGAAATTTGAGCACAGGCTTAAATGATGGGGAAACAGCCATGTGAAGACCTTAGGATAGATCCTCCCTGTCAGAAAAAAAAAAAAAAAGGCAGTGAAAAGCGCAAAGACCTCAAGTTAGAAACCAGTTTGGCAAGTTTGAAGACCAATGAAGTCTTCAAATGAAGGCCAATACCTGGAACAAAATGAGAAAGAGAGGGAATAGAAGCTAAGGTCAAAGAGGATAGGACCTTGAAGGCCAGGATAAACAGTTCTTATTTCAATCCAGTTTTCATGAAAAGCCACTGTTGGATTTTCAGCAAATGCCTAATAAAAGCAGATTTAATCTTTACAAGATTGCTACAACTTTCTGGGGAGAATGGACTGTGGGGGTTAGAAATGGAAAGTAAGAGAGGTAGTTACAAAAAGAACTCAGTTGAGAAATAAAGGTTACATGAACCATATTAGCTAGCAGGGGCAGTGTAAATAAATTAGTGGATTCAGAATATATTTTGAGGGGAGAACTCGCAGGTTTTACAAAAGATAGGACAGAGAGTTTGAGAGTGATTGCCTGGCTTTTGACTTAATCCATTTTGTGAGTTGTGAAGCCTTTTACCAAGATGAGAGCAAGAGGTAGAACAACAGGTTTTAGGACTCATGGCAATGAAGTTGAATGTTTTTCTAAACACATTGGGAATCTATGTGATGACTTCAAGTAGTAGTGGAGAGATAATTTAGTGTATCCTTCAATAAGATCCCCTCTGTTGCTGTGTAGCAAATGAGCTGAAAGAAAGGGAAGCAAAGATGATGCCTTAGTGACTGGTTTGAGTAGCAGAGTAAATGATGGTGCCATTTTCTAAAAGCAGAGAAAACAGAAAAAGTGTAAAAGTTTTGGGAAAAACAAGAAGTATATCTGGGACATGTTAAATGTGAGACATAAAATCATGTCTATGAGACATAAAATCATGCTGACAAGTGCTATTGGGTATGTGTGCCTAAGACTTGCAAGAATTGGGAGCCTAATATATAAATTTTGAGGTCATCAGGATAAAGATGTTATTGAGTTTGATGTGTGCGGATCAGAAAAAAATAGGAATAAAATTTAAGAAAAGGCAATAGGGCTCATAACTAATTTTAGGAACATCAACATTTAACTGAGAAATTATAATAATGGACCATAGAATTTGGGGCCAGATAATGAAGTGAGGTCAGGAGGCATTGATAGTAGGGAAATATGAGTTCACTGAATTAGAGATCCTTATGTTATTGAAGAGCATAAGTGTGAGTGTGATTGAACAGTGAGTTCGATGAATGAGCTATTAGAAATCCCAATTAATTTTCTGACAAATGCAGGCTTCAGTTGTGAGGATAGGGAAGAGAGATTAAACTTCAATGAGGGAAATAATTTGGTAATTGAGGAAATAAAAGAATTAAGAGATCGGCCATGTTGGATAATTTATGTAGGTGGATTTTGAATATGCACAGAATATTAAGAATTAGAAAAAAGCAGTAAAATTACCATCTAGTAGTCAAATATTTGAAAAGTAGGGATTTCTCTTCCTATTTTATAAAACTTTTGTACCAGATTTCGTTGAATGACAGCAATTGTAAAGAGAGAGCCCGGTCTAGCAGGGTGGCATGAGCCTCAGAGGAGCAGAGGAACAAGGCACGGGAACAAATGGTGTGGGACAGCAATGAAGGGCAGGGAAAACACCAAATGTGCCTCTGTCCCCAAGGGATGTGGAGGTAACTGAAAAGAGTCTCCAGGAAAGAGATCTGAAGGCTAAGCAATGTCATCAACGTACAGTCCAGCAGAGCAGGGAGATAAAATGGTCATTCTGAAAATTAGGTAAAGATATGGAGCAATGTGCCAGTCACTGACCAGGACTTTAACACTCAGTGGCAGTGTTTAGAAGGGTCAGAATAACGGGAGGTGAGGCTGGAGGGTACACACAACAGTATAGAGATATGGTAAGTCCACAGGGATGGGAAGAAAGATAGAAATAATCTTAATTATTTCCGAGATGAGTGTCATGAAGCTGAAACATGGCTGACATGTCTAAAACTTTTTTAGGCATGATAGGGCTCTCATGGGCTGACTGTTGTTCTCCAGGAGTTGGGAAAGAGGGTGAGCACATTCCTAGGTAGACTGGCATGGCCGTTTCCTAAGCTTTTTCACTGTGTAATAGCTTCTTTTAAGAGAACAGAGGCTTTGCCCATGTGCACATAGTGAATAGTAGAACCAGTTGTTGCACATTGGTTTATTCATAGCAGCACTATGTGCTACCATACCATGTGCAAGTGCCTTCAATAAAATGTGCTAATGTGTGGAATCTCTTTGCACTTAGTTAAACATACAAATTTCTTATGGGGCCTAATTTATAGAGTCTCAGAAAATTTGGCTCCTCACTCTTTTTTTAATTCTCATCTTGTTCAACCAACTAACTCACTTACTGGATGTGACTTGTGTCACACTGTTGCCTATTATCCTCTTCCTGAATCACTCCAGTGATATGTTGGTCTCAGGGCTTTTTATCATGCTATATCCTTGGCCTGAACTACTCTGTTCTCAGAGTTATAGGTGTCTAGACTCTTTCTCATCTGTTGGATTATACGTCATCTCTTACCTTCTCAGAAAAGGCTTTCAGAAAATTACTTGATTTTGTTTCTCTTATCTTACCAAGTACCTTTCAATTGTTTTCTTTCCTATGACCTATTTTATATTTTTATTTCACTTAGGAGGATCTGACAATATATGCTATATTTATTTAAGCATTTATTAACTGTTTTCTTCTCTTTATCATGAACTTCATGGCTCAAGGCTTTCTATTTATATAGAGGAGGGCTAGCTTACAATAGATGCTCCATAAAATGCTGCTGGATGAATGCATAAGCACTTGATACAGGTCACTTTCTTCCTCTATATTAAAGTAAACAACTACTTTTTTAAGCTATAATTAAATATAATAGTTGTAATATTCATGGTTGTTGGGACAAAATGTAATAATATATATAAAAAGTTCCCACTGCAGTTCTTCACACATAGTAGACAATTAATCAACAATTCTTTTTTCATTCATTTTAACCATAGATCCCATGGAAACAGCATACCAGATATTGATTAAATAATATAATTCAAACTGGGGTATTATAATGATGGTAAAATTACATGCCATATATATTATATGGTATGTATTACATATCACATATTATTTGTTATATGTAATATTAATATAAGATTTATGGTATAAGTTATATCATATTTTTATTATACAA
Organism: Cheracebus regulus; assembly: GCA_963574635.1. NCBI lineage: Eukaryota > Metazoa > Chordata > Mammalia > Primates > Pitheciidae > Cheracebus > Cheracebus regulus. The sequence continues at coordinate 1,594 of CAUYQU010006906.1, read as the reverse complement.
TCATGGTGGGATTATAATAATTATTTTTTTGTAAAGCACTACTATTCCCTACAAAACCTGAATTTCCTTTTAATATTCTAGACTTTATTAATTATAATTAGAAGAAAATAAAGTTGACTCTTGTCCTAAATTAATGAGAAATTTTCTGTCTTCTAAGAAAAGCTGTAATTCTGACAGCAAGTTTCATGATTAACTGTTACGTCTTTTCTTCTTATTCAATATTTTCAGGAAGAACCCTATGTCCTTTTTAAGAAGTCTGACAAACCTCTCTATGGTAACGATCGATTTGAAGGCTACTGCATTGATCTCCTCAGAGAGTTATCTACAATCCTTGGCTTCACATATGAAATTAGACTTGTGGAAGATGGGAAATATGGAGCCCAAGATGATGCCAATGGACAATGGAATGGAATGGTTCGTGAGCTAATTGATCATGTGAGTCCCTTCCCTCATTATTATTAGTTTGTTATGTTGCTACAAGATTAACTCTTTTTTCTTGATGTCTATGGGTAATAACTATGAAGAACAGTGATATATTTCAAGCATGTATTTCCTTCAATAATTTATTCAAGCTAGGTAGCATTTGTCATTAGACATAAAGAATCTAAGAGGGATATATAGTCCTGTATTTGTAAACTGATTAAATATTCCAGAAAACTGAGAGATGGAGCATTATCACTCTTGATTATTAACTTTCAAGGAGATACTTCCCAGGTCCTTGAGAAAGGCTTTCTTGGGCATAAAGCTGGAAAAAGCCTTAATTAGCTTTTAAAAGAGTTATATACATTTCAAAGAGAGAAGGAGAAAGGACTTATATAGCTGTGAGTTTTTAAAGTAAATATTCTAAGAAAAGGAGGTGTAGAGGGGTGTTTCTCTCCTTATTTTCAGTTGAAAGAATTAGGCCTTTTAGTATTTTTAATTAGTCCTGGCACTTGCAAGTCTTGTTATTTTAGAAATAACATATTTGCCATCTTCCTATTCTCTCTCCTTTAGAGGACCTTCAATGTACAGGGTGTAGTATAATCTTTCATATTCATTATGATCTAACTAAGATGGTTCTTGGAGGTACAATATGAAGATGCAACTTCAGACAGACATCTTAACTTTAAAAAGTATAATTTATAAGTTTAGAAGGAGAGGAGACTTTATTTCTTTTTATTTATTTATTTATTTATTTACTGATGTACTTATGGAGAAGCAGGTCGTATTCATTTATTTATTTATTATTTATATATTTGGAGGCAGGCTTGGATTTATGTATTTATCTATCTAACTATCCAATTATTTAGCGGCAGGCTCACATTTACTCTTTTATTTGTTTAGGGCTGGCAACATTTATTTATATACTTATGCATTTGTGTGCAGGCTTGCATTTATTTTTATTTTTTAATTGCATTTTAGGTTTTGGGGTACATGTGAAGAACATGCAAGATTGTTGCATAGGTACACACATGACTTTATTTCTTACAAAGAGTTGCAGCATGCAGTGTGGCCATTCAGAGAGGTTGGGAAGCATAGTCTGTGGTTGGAAGCCACAACAGACACTTTGAGGGAAGGGCAAAAAGAACAAGAATTTATGCTAAGCATGTGAAAA
>CAUYQU010006905.1:0-25604 GCA_963574635.1 Cheracebus regulus | reverse complement strand
TGATTGAGCACAGGAGCTCAGATTCTTCTCCCTTTGTTCTGTGTTCCTTTTTCTGTGGAAGGTAGGTGTCCCTTTATTTTATTTTATTTATGTTTGGTATTTATTTATTTAGAGATGGAGTCTTTCTGTGTCGCCCAGGCCAGAGTGCAGTGGCGAAATCTCAGCTTACTACAACCTCTGCCTGCCAGGTTCAAGCAATTCTGCTGCCTCAGCCTCCCGACTAGCTAGGACTTCAGGTGTGTGCTATCATGTCTGGCTAATTTTTTTTGTATTTTTAGTAGAGATGGGTTTCACCATGCTGGCCAGGCTGGTCTTGAACCCCTAACCTTGTGATCTGTCCACCTCGACCTCCCAAAGTGCTGGGATTACAGGCATGAGCCACCATGTCCGGCCAGATACCCGTTTTAAAAAATTTTTATTTTGTATTTTTATTTATTTCAGACAGAGTTTTACTCTGGTGGCCCAGGCTGGACTGCAGTGGCATGATCTCAGCTCACTGCAACCTCCACCTCCCGGGTTCAAGCAATTCTCCTGCCTAAACCTCTCAAATAGCTGGCATTTTAGGCACCCGCCACCACACCCAGCTAATTTTTGTATTTTTTTTTTCAGTAGAGATGGAGTTTCACCATGTTGGCCAGGCTGGTCTTGAAATCTTGACCTCAGGTGATCCACCCGCCTTGGCTTCCCAAAGTGCTGGGATTACAGGGGTGAACCACCATGCCCAGCTGATATTAAATGTCTCAGAAATCTAGTATTTAGTGAGATGTCCTTGACCTGATGTCACTTTTTCTGTTTTGCACATTTCTTCTTCTTTTTTTCTTTTTTTTGAGACAGAGTCTCACTCCGTCACTAGGCGCCAGACTGGAGTGCAGTGGCGTGATCTCGGCTCACTGCAACCTCCGCCTCCCGGGTTCAAGCAATTCTCCTGCAAGTCCTGAGTAGCTGGGACTACAGGCGCGTGCCACCACGCCCAGCTAATTTTTTTTGTATTTTTAGTAGAGACGGGGTTTCACCATGTTGGCCAGGATGGTCTCGGTCTCTTGACCTCCTGATCCGCCCACCTCGGCCTCCCAGTGTGCTGGGATTATAGGTGTGAGCCTCTGTGCCCGACTGTTTTGCAAATTTCTAACAGGCAGTTGCCCTGGGCCACCTAGTGGCCTGAAATAACTTAACCTGAGTTAAGTTCGTTCAATTCAGGAAGCATTTAACCAAGACTGCATGTCGACTTTTCAGCCAAGGGCACTTCAGAGCGACTGGCTTCAGTTCTTTGAAGGAAGCTATTACCAGTTGTCCCTGGTGGATTATTTCGTCCTCGGACATCATGACCACATGGCAGAAATGCATTGATGGCCAGCACTCTGGGGACGAATGTTTTTGAGAGGAAATTAAACATGCCAAACTGGTTAAAGACGGAAATGCAGAGTTGGACAAGTTCTGCAGGTCATGAAGGGCCTTCGAAGCAGCCTGGCCCAGTTCCTGTTCTGCTCCACGGGAGGCTCCTGGCCTGAGCTGGAGAGCAGACTGGCCCAGTGCCAAGGGTTCAGCAAGTCCTGGTGCCAGGCACTTGCTAAGAAACCAGGGTGACGCTAAGGACATGGAGGCTCTGTTGTGATGTGGGGTTTCTCAGCCTCACCTGTCACTTGTGATAACTGTACATCCCTCCGGTCCCCTCCAGGCCTGTGTGAAGCAGGGAAGGTGAGGCTGCCCTTAAAGCCACTCGGGGTCTGGATTTTCCTGAAACTTCTGGAGCTGCATGCAGGCTCACAGAGGCACTGATCCTTCCTCAATCTCTGTCCCTCAAGAGTGCCACTAATCAGGACTAATTTATAGAAACTCCATCACCTTTCCCCCACTACGGGCTCTGCCACTTTGTGCCTTGGTCTCTGCCTGTCAAATTAGCCAGCTGGAGCTCTGAACTCAAGGAGGCATGCTGGAAGTAAGGAACTTCTCTACGTATGAGGATGTCTGCGTGGTGATGAACACCAGCACGCTTTGCCGCATGGTCTGGACTGTGCACAGGGTTCCAGAGGGACCTTTCACCTCCCAAGCAGGTGAAAGGCTGTGAGAGAGAATGGGCACTCAGTGACAGACATCTCCTTCCCAAACACTTGTGGATCTGAGTCTGAGGCTACTTCTTCCAGGTGAGGGGTTGGCTGGCTACTGCTGTAACTTATTCTGCTCTTTCTGCTCTGAAGTCTTGACCATGCAGCTTCCAAAGATCAGCATAGGGATTGATACGGGCACATGGGGAGGCAAGCAGCCACGGGCCCCACCTGCCCCTGGGCACTGACCGTCCCAACAGCAGGTGGACATGAATCTAACCCACAACAGACACCAGAGTAGAGGCAGCTGGGTTCCCCAAGTTTGGATGGGGTTCTCACAGGCCCCCACAGGGGAGGCAAGGGAAGCTTTCTCCAGAATGTGGAGTATGGACTCATTGTGTGAATAAAGTGCATGACCAGGGGGTCCAGATTTCAAAAAGCACCACTCATACACCCAGGACTGGCAAAGCTGCTGGTAGTAAGCTCTACTGTGGGGCTCCCCAACTGCAGATGAGCTGACTGGCCTCAGCTGGCACTATGCATGCTCAGTGTTTCCCCTGAGAACAAGAAGACCTGGCAAAAAAGGGGAAAGTACAGAACACGCCCCCATTTAGATAGCGCAGCTGCCATGGAAACCTTGAGTTCCACAGAAAGGTAAAGATGGAGCTACCACGCCCCCAGCAATTCCACCCCTAGGTATCCACCTACAAGAAACGAACAGAGGCACTCAAGCAAACACTGGCTCACAGATGTTCACAGCAGCACTGTTCACAGTAGCCAAAATGGGGAAACAAGCCAAGTATATCAAATGACAAATGCATAAATAAAATGTGGCGTATCCATAGAATCGGGTATTATTCAGCCATAAAAAAGGGATGAGTACTAACACACACGGCAACATGGACTTTAGAAAACACATTAAGTGAAAGAAGTGAGTCACAAAAGACCACATACTGCATAATTCCATTTATATGATATATCCAGAATAGGCAAATCCATAGAGACAGAAAGAGATTAGTGGTCGCCAGGGGCTGAGGGGAAAAAGAATGAGGAATAATTGCTTTATGGGTATTGAGTTTTGTTTTGGGGTGATTAAAATGTTCTGGAAATTACAGGGGTGATGGTTGCACAACACAGTGAATATATTAAAAACAAAAAAATATACTAAAAGCTGGCCAGGCGCGGTGGCTCACACGTGAAATCCCAGCACTTTGGGAGGCCAAGGTGGGTGGATCACTTAAGGCCAGAAGTTCAGGACCAGCGCAGCCAACGTGGTGAAACCCCATCTCTGCCAAAAAATACCTGAGTAGCTGGGTGTGCTGGCGCATGCCTGTCCTAGCTACTCAGGAAGCTGAGGCAGAGAACTGCTTGAACCTGGGAGGAGGAGGTTGCAATGAGCCAAGATCACACCACTGCATTCCAGTCTGGGAAACAGAACGAGACTCCTTCCACCCCAAAAAAAATGTATTTATATATATATAAATAATATATAAATATATATTTATTGAGTATATATCACATGTATATATTTATGTGTAATATTCATGTATTCTATTTATGTTAATATTTGTATAGAATATAAACATATATTCATATATGATATATACTAAAAACCCAACCTGAATTGTAAAATGGTTCATTTGTTACATGATTTTTTAAGAGAAAAAGCAGAATGCACCCGTGCCACAGTGCTCCTGCCTCCAGCATGTCAGGTGTCTGCCCACCCTGCAACATCTGGGATGGCATTTGAGCCCTGGTCACGTGCACAGAAGTGCATGGAATGAAGGTGGTTTCTTTGATCTACGTATTTATTTATTTAATTTTTTTTTTGACATGGAGTCTCGTTCGGTTGCCCGGGCTGGAGTGCAGTGATGCAATCTCGGCTCACTGCAACCTCCGCCTCTCAGCTTCAAGCGATTCTCCTGCAGCAGCCTGGCGAGTAGCTGACATTACAGGTGCCCGCCACCACGACTGGTTAATTTTTTTTTTTTTTTTGAGGCAAAGTCTCATGACCTCATGATCCACCTGCCTCTGCCTCTGAAAGAGCTGGTATTACAGGCATGAGCCACCACGCCTGGCCCACCTGGCTAATTTTTGTATTTCCAGGCTGGTCTCCCACTCCTGGCCTCAAGTGATCTGCTCACCTCGGCTTCCCAAAGGTGCTGTGATTATAGGGCTCAGCCACCGTGCCTGGCTGAAGGTGGTTTCTTTTAAACAATACACTTGCATTGAGAAGAACAAGTTATTTTAAATCTCTAGGTAACAATAGTAATCTCTCACACATAGCCAAGTCAACTGTGTGGCAGAGCAGCAAGCACAGTTTCACATCAGAGGCTTGAGCTGTGGGGGAAAAGCATTTTCTTTAACCAGGCGTCTATTCATTCATGTCAGAGAAAACTTGGCTGGGTGTGGTGGCTCATGCCTATAATCCCAGCAATTTGGGAAGCCAAAATAGTGGATGGCTTGAGCCCAGGAGTTAGAGACCAGCCTGGCCAACGTGGTGAAACCCTTTCTCTACAAAAAATAAAAATAAATTAGCTGGGTGTGGTGGTGCATGCCTATAGTCCCAGCTACCAGGAGGCTGAGGTGGGAGGATCGCTTAAGCCTGGGAGATTGAGGCTACGGTGAGCTACGATCACACCATTGTACTACAGCCTGGGCAACACAGTGACACTCCATCTCAAAAAAAAAAAAAAAAAGGAAAAGAGAAGAAAACTCTTCATTATAAACTGAATATGCAGGGCCAGGCGCGGTGGCTCATGTCTGTAATCTCAGCACTTTGGGAGGCCAAGGTGGGTGGATCATGAGGTCAAGAGATCGAGACCATCCTGACCAACGTGGTGAAACCCCATCTCTACTAAAAATACAAAAACTAGCCGGGCATGGTGCCACGTGCCTGTGGTCCCAGCTACTCAGGAGGCTGAGGCAGGATAATTGCCTGAACCTGGGAGGTGGCGGTCACAGTGAGCTGAGGTTGTGCCACTGCACTCTAGTCTGGACGACAAAAGCAAAACTCTGTCTGAAAACAACAACAACAATGTAGAACCAGATGATTGGTCTGCGCCAACTCCAGGGCAAGCACTCTGCATGAGGTGGAATTGTCATCTTGGCGTTACAGGTGAAGAGTGTGAGCTATACAGCATGGCTCAGAGAGGTCAAGGAACCTGCCCAAAATTAGACAGCAGGGAATGGCTCACAGGATTGTAGGAGACTCCAAATTTCTTTTTTTCTTATTTATTTATTTTTTTTGAGATGGAGTCTCGCTCTGTCACCTAGGCTGGAGTGCATTGGTGTGATCTCGGTTCACTGCAACCTCCACCCCCCACGTGTAAGCAATCCTCCTGCGTCAGCCTCCCGAGTAGCTGGGATCATAGGCACCCACCACCACACCTGGCTTTTATATTTTTAGTAGAGATGAGCGTTCACCATGTTGGCCAGGGTGGTCTTGAACCCCTAACCTCAAGTGATCCACTCACCTCGGCCTCCCAAAGTGCTGGGATTACAGGTGTGACCCACCTGGCCCTGAACTCCAACTTACACCCCCCTCCCTCAACTTTCCCAGGTCCCAGCTCAGTTCTTTCAAAGGCCTCCAGGTGGTGCGACAGAGCAAATGGTGGATTCTGCTGACTTGGCTTTACAATTTCTTCCCGGGCTGCTTGCCAGGTGAGGCACTTGAACGTGCACACGAAACACCTGGCGATCTCGTGGAACTGCTGCTTCTGGTTCAGCTGATCTGGAGTGGGATTGTGTTTTTAACACGCTCCAGGGCCTGTTGCTTCAGCTTTGAGCAGCAAGAGCTTCATTCAGTGGGATGAACAGCCCTGGCCACACCTGTGCAGGCAGCGAACTCCAAAACAGTAACAGGGATGTTCATAACAATCACAAACAACCATTTCCACATGTTGATTCTGTCCTGGCCTCTGTGTTCCTGCTTTGATGAGCATTCCCTCCTTTAACACTCAAGGCAGTCTTACGAAGTAGCATCATTTTACAGAGTAGGAAACAGGTAGCATTGAACCAGTCTGTCTATTACACCCCTTCCCTTTTTCCTACAGGATAGATGCCATACCTGGGGGACTCAGCCCAAGGCACGGTGGTGGGGATAAAGGTCGGGGCTCTGGGGCATTGGCTGCAAGGCCAAGGGGTGGGACGAGGCCACTGAGACAGTGGGATTGTGGGGATTAGGAGGAAGAATGAGATCAAGGATCTGCAAAGGGTCGTCGCAGTGGTTCAGGCTTGTAATCCCAGCAGTTTGGGAGGTCGAGGTGCGCAGATTGCTTGAGGTCAGGAGTTCAAGACCAGCCTGGCCAACATGGTGAAACTCCATCTCTACTAAAAATACAAAACATTAGCCAGGCATGATGGTGCGTGTCTGTAGTCCCAGCTACTTGTGGGGCTGAAGCAGGAGAATTGCTTGAACCTGGGAGGCGCAGGTTGCAGTGAGCTGGGATTGTGCCACTGCACTTTAGCCTGGGTGACAGAGTGAGATGCTTCCAAAAATAAATAAATAAAGATCTGCAAAGGAAGCCCAGATCCTGCACTACCTCCCTTACAACTGTCACCACAGGAATCATTCTCTCTCTCTTTCTCCTTTTTTCTCCCTCTCTGTTTGCCCTTCTCTTTCTAGGTCTCTCTCTGGGTCTCTTTCTCTTCATCTCCCCTCCTCCCTCCCTCCTTTCCTTCCTCAATCCCTCTTGCTCTCCCTATGTCCTTCTTCCATCACTTTCTCTATGGTCAATGTCTCAGCGTCTCTCTCTCTCTGTTTCTGACTCCAAAGCTAGCTCTTTCTGAGTCTTTCTTTCTCTACCCTCCCTGCCCCCCGTCTCTTTAAATTTGAGTCTGGCTGGTAAGGTAGTATGAGCCTACTGTCCCAGCTGCTCAAGAGGAGGATCCCTTGAGTCCAGGAGTTTGAATACAGGGCCTGGGCAACATAGCAAGATTCCATCTCAAAAGAAAAATTCTGAGTCTGTCTCTGCCTCCTATGTTGCTCACTTTAAGCCTCTCTGAGTCCATCTGCCTTAAATTTATTCCAGTATGTCTCTCTCTTCCTTTCTCCCTCTCTCCCTCCTTCCTCTTCCTTCCAAATCTGTCTCTCTCCATCTCTCTGAGTCTGTCTTTACATCTCTGAGTCTCTCTCTCTCCTTTTTTTTTTTTTAAGCCTGTTGCCCAGGCTGAAGTGCAATGGCACGATCTTGGCTCACTTCAACCTCTGCCTCCTGTGTTCAAGTGATTCTCCGACCTCAGCCTCCTGAGTAGCTGGGATTACAGGCACCCACCAATATGCCTGGCTAATTTTTGTATTTTTAGTAGAGACGGAGTTTCACCATGTTGGCCAGGCTGGTCTTGAACTCCTGACCTCAGGTGATCAGCCCGCCTCGGCCTCCCAAAGTGCTAGGATTACAGGGGTGAGTCACCGTGCTCAGCAGAGTCTGTCTTTCTTTAAAGTTCTCGGAGTCTCCCTCTTCCTTGCTTCCTACCCCTTCACCTCACATCCTTCTGGCTTTGGCCCTAGGTACCTACGTTTGCTTTCATTGGCTCAACCTAGTGTTGTGGATGCAGGCAGGGAGTCAGGACTCCTATGCCTTTGACTCAAATTCTGGCTCTGCCAAGTACCAGCTGCAGAAATTGAGCCAAATTCACCAAACCTCCCTTCTCCTCAGCCTCCTGGCTTGCTGAGGGCCTCCCTCCTAAGGTTTCTGGCAGGACCAGGAGGGATAAGCATGCAATGAATGCAGTGAGGTGTCTGGCGCTCCGTGAATGGTAGCTCTTGTCATCATCATCATCATCATGATTACTAATAAAAGGTAACCCACAGCCAGCCTCTGTGTAGCCAACAATTAGATGCTTATCTGGTATGTGGAATGCATGGGGGGAGGGGCGGGAGGGGCCCTCCCACCAATAAAATTAGGGCCACTCCCTGACCTCGGTTTCTCGCCAGGATCAACCACCCCAAGAGCGAGGACACAGGGCGGAGGATGCACCAGCTTTCTGAGCCACACCCACTGACACTTTTCGCCCTCAGTCAAAGCCTGTCCGAGATCCTCAGCCAATTCTGTGCATTTCATTGTTTTTCTTTTTTAAAAAGTTATTTCTTTCCTTTTTTATTTTAGAGACAGGTCTTCCTATATTGCACAGGCTGGTCTCGAACTCCTGGGCTTGAATGATCCTCCTGCCTTGGCTTCCCTAAGTGCTGGGATTACAGGCATGAGGTGCAATTCTGTGAGTTTCAGAGGGATGTGTATTCAGGCGAGAACCAGCCACCGATGGGTTAGATTAAGTGTCTGATTTAACAAGGCAGGGGTATAAAACAGCTTCAGGAGGTAGCCACAGTGAGCAGAGACCACAACACACGCACACACACACATACACACACATGGGGCTCAGCCCCAAGTCAACATCCATGCAAGCTATGGCTTGGCAATCAGACAAGCAACTTTTTACTCCATTTATAGCTTAGGTGAAGAGGCTGAGTATGAAATGCACTATTATCATCATTGGTTCACACAGAATCCTTTCTTCAGTCTCTCTCTCCTTCCCTGCCTTCTTTTTCTCCCTCCCACTCTCCCTCAGTCTTACCAAATGTGCAGTGTGTTTCTTATGTGTGTGTGATTTTAATTTATGCAGCTGGCATCGGGTGATAGTCTTACTCTATCCTAAGCCACTTTGAAAATAGCAGCTATGTTGTTAAGGCCCATCCATGCTGTTGTGTATTCATTATTTATTTTTTTATTTTTTTGAGCGGAGTTTCGCTCTTTTTGCCCAGGCTGGAGTGCGATGGCACGATGTCGGCTCACTGCAACCTTCACCTCCTGGGTTCAAGCGATTCTCCTGCCTCAGCCTGCCGAGTAGCTGGGATTACAGGCATGCGCCACCACGCCCAGCTATCTTTGTATTTTTAGTAGAGATGGGGTTTCTCTATGTTGGTCAGGCTGGTATCGAACTCCCGACCTCAAGTGATCCGCCAGCCTCAGCCTCCCAAAGTGCTGAGATTACAGGTGTGAGCCACTGCACCTGGCTGTGTGTTCATACTTGTGTTTGTTGCATCTGACCACTGCATAGAAACTTCATGACAGGATGTCTACCACATTCACACAATTCCCTGCTGATGGGCACTCAGTGGCTTCCAGTTTCTGGCCACTGCAAAGAACACTGCAAGGCACAAGCTTGTACATGTCCCCTTGTGGGTGTGTAAGAATTTCTTTGGGATGTATAGCCAGGAGAGAAATCGCTGAGTCACAGGGTGTGCGTATACTTGTTTGGTGAAATAACGTCAGCTCCATCTTCATAATTGGAGACACCACACTCAACCCAGTTGCACTTGAACATTCTAGTGTATTCACATCCCTGACAGCCCTTGACCTTATCTACCCTTCTCATTTCCCCCAGACTGCTTGATGTAAAGTGATATCTCATTGTTGTTTCAGTGTCTAGCAAGTTTGAACCACCTCCCCCCGTCTCTCTCTCTCTCTCTCTCTCTCTCTCTCTCTCTCTCGCGAGGGTCTCACTCTGCCATCGTGGCTCACAGCAGCCTCCTAGGCTCAAGTGATTCTCCCACCCCAGCCTCAAGAGTGGCTGGGACCACAGGCCCACACCACCATGCCTGGCTAATTTTTCATATTTTTTGTAGAGGCCATGTTTTGCCATGTTGCCCCAGCTGGTCTCAAACTCCTGAACTCAAGTAGTCTGCCTGCCTTAGCCTCCCAAAGTGCCAGGATTGCAGGCATGAGCCACTGCTCCTGGCCTTGAACATCTCTATATGCATGTTGGCTTTTGGGGTTCTGCTTCTACAAATCACCTGTTTCTAGCTTTTATCCATTTACTCATAAGGATATCCATCTTTTTTTCTCATTAATTCACAGGTGCTTCTTGCATATTGTAGGTTCAAGTTCTTTGTCCATTTTGGATATTAAAAATAACTTTTCCCATTCTGATAAATGCCTATTAATGGTCCTTACCTTCCCTTAAACCAAAATGTTTTATACATAATCGAACTAATCAATGTTTAGTCATATGATGTGTGTTTTTTAAGTCTTAAGAAGTCATTCCCAGACAGGCACGGTGGCTCACACCTGTAATCCTAGCACTTTGGGACGCCAAGGTAGCCGGATCACTTAAGGTCAGTAGTTTGAGACCAGCCGGGCCAACATGGCAAAACCCCCGTCTCTACCAAAAGCTACAAAAAGTAGCTGGACGCAGTGGCACCCACCTGTAGTTCCAGCTACTTGAGAAGCTGAGACATGAGAGTCGCTTGAGCCTGGGAGGCAGAGATTGTAGTGAGCCAAGATCGTGCCACTGCACTCCAGCTTGGGCGAAAGAGTAAGATTCTGTCTCCAAATATATATATAAAATCATGGTGAAAAAAATATGTATACTTACCATGATTTTTTTCTATTAATTTTATAGTATCTTTCACACAGTGGTCTTTAGTGCAGCTGTAATCCACCTTCACGTGTAGTATGATAAATCTAGGTTTATTTTTCTCTGCACAGTGGACCAGTTTTTCTAATGCCACTTACTAAATATACCATCATTCTCTCACTAATTTGTGTTGCTATTTTATCTTATATGAACTCCCTAATATATGATGATACATCCATTTCCTATGGTTCCCTTTCTGGGATCTCTCTCCTGCCTCTCTGGTCTGCTTGTCTGTTCTTGCACTGATCCCACCCTTTTTTAAAAACATTGATTTTGCTTTGTAGCATGTCTTCATATCTAGTAGGGCAAGGAGCTTATTTCTTGCACCACCACGGCCCTATTTTTCTCACCGCTTACATCACCATGCAGGAAATACACTGATCTCCTCCACCCTTAATGGGAACGATGTACAGACACCTGTCCTCCTGGTTCTGGGTCCAGCCTCCATGTTAAAAAGGACATATCCTCATCCCGGAAAAGAAAGTCGAGGCTGCCCAGGAAAATGTGCTCAATGTCTTAGCTCAGCTTTCGGTTTCTAGAAACTTCATTGCCCATACCCTCCTCTCTATATCAGCATATAGAAAACCAACTATAGTAGCCCAGACACCCAAGATTATATTCTGCCTGTTCAAGCCCAGATGTAGGAAGTCCATGCATGGAGCTCTTAAGGAAATCATCAGAAATGTGAGCTGCTTTTTGTAATCCCATCTTTTTTTTTTTTGAGGTGGAGTCTTATTCTGTCACCCAGGCTGAGGTGCAGTGGTGTGACCTCAGCTTACTGTAACCTCTGCCTCTCAGGTTCAAGCAATTCTCCTGCGTCAGCCTCCTGAGTAGCTGGGGCCGCAGGTGTACACCACCATGGCCGGCTAATTTTTTGTATTTTTAGTAGAGATGGGGTTTCACCATATTGGTCAGGCTGATCTTGAACTCCTTACCTGGTGATCTGTCCATCTTGGGCTCCTAAAGTGCTGGGATTACAGGCATGAGCCACTGCGCCCGGCCTGTAATCCCATCTTTATCCTTCAGCTTTTATTTTCATCGTGCAAGGCGGCTGGTCCACCTCCAGGCATCCATATTCCAGGTGAGAAGAGACAGAAGGGTTTTTTCTTTTTTTATTTTTGAGATGGAGTCTCACTCTGTCAGCCAGGCTCGAGTGCAGTGGTGTGATCTCGGCTCACTGTAACCTCTGACTCCTGGGTTCAAGCGATTCTCCTGCCTCAGCCTCCCAAGTAGCTGGGATTACAAGTGCCCAGCTAATGTTTGTATTTTTAGTAGAGACGGGGTTTCACCATCTTGGCCAGGCTGGTCTTGAACTCCTGACCTCCTGATCCACCCACTTCGGCCTCCCAGAGTGTTGGGATTACAGGCATGAGCCACCGTGCCCACCTACTCCCTCTCTTTATCAGCAAAACAAAAACTTTCCCAGAAACTACAGCTTTGTTTTATTGCTTGGAACTGGATCCCATGGCCACCCGGATGTATCCAGGTCATGTGCCAATCTAAGCAATACTTGGGCTTGTCGGTAATGCAGTGGGAAGAATGATAAGTACATCTCAGTTGCACCCAGCTTGCTCTGTGCCAAGTCAGACAAGTCACAGAACACCGACCTTTGCCTCTTAGTCCACACGCATCTCCCCTCTGTTTGCCTGTTTGCCCTTGAGCCTGAACTTGATGGGGAAATGCATCCAGGCTCAGCCATTACCAAGAATCAGCGCGGGGTTAGTGCTTGCATCTTTGGTGGATAGAGAGCCAAGCACACTGCTTCTCCTAAATTCTTTTTTATTTTTCTTGAGACAGGGTCTGGCTATGTTGCCCAGGCTGGTCTTGAACTCCTGGGCTCAAGCAATCCTCATGCCTCAGCCTCTGAAGTAGTTGGATTACAGATATGAGCCACCACGCTTGGCCTCTCTTCTTTTCATCATGGTTTTAGCAATTGTTCCACCAGCATACTACCTCTACAACTGTTGAAGAAACTAGAAACTACCCAAATGTCTCCTCGTAGTAAAAAAATGGATCAATAAATCAGAGTACATTTACACAATCGTGTACTGTGCAGTGATGAGAATGAAACATTGACAGCCATAAACAAAAAACACCCAACATGTAATATTGAGCCCCCACCCTCTCCACCCCCACCAAAAAAAAAAAAAGGCTGGGTGCGGTGGCTGACTCCTGTAATCCCAGCACTTTGGGAGGTCAAGGCGGGCAGATCATGAGGTCAAGAGATTGAGACCATCCTGGCCAACATGGTGAAACCCTGTCTTTATTAAAAATACAAAAATAAGCTGGGCGTGGTGGTGTATGTATGTAGTCCCAGCCTTGAACCCGGGAGGCAGAGGTTGCAGTGAGCCAAGACTGTGCCACTGCACTCCAGCCTGAGCAGCAAGAGCGAGACTCAGTCTCAAAAAAAAGAGAGAAAAGCCCAACACAAAATAATATAGTACATTAATGAGTTTTTATTTATATAAACTTACGATATTTCTATATATCTATGTAAATAAATTTTATATTTATTTGTTCATAAATGGGCAAAATTAACTTATGGTGATAGATGTCATGAAAGTCCTTACACTTAGGGAGAAGTCATGAAAGTCGCTACCCTTGGCCAGGCGTGGTGGCTCATGCCTATAATCCCAGCACTTTGGGAGGCCAAGGCAGGTAGATCACGAAGTCAGGAGTTCAAGATCAGCCTCTCCAACATGGTAAAACCCCGTCTCTACTAAAAATACAAAAATTAGCTGGGCTCAGTGGTGCGCACCTGTAATCCCAGCTACTCCGGAGGCTGAGGCAGGAGAAACACTTGAACCCAGGAGGCAGAGGTTGCAGTGAGCCGAGATTGAGCCATTGCACTCCAGCCTGGGTGACAGAGCAAAACTCTATCTCAGAAAAAAAAAAAAGTCGCTACCCTTGCAGTTAGGGAGTTAGGTGGTGGTGGAAGTGGCTACACTTGGTGGAGGAGGTAGTGACTACAAGGGGAACCCCACTGGTTTTTCTGGGGAGCACCTTATGTTCTGTGGCTCTGTCTGGATGCTGGTTACAAGGGCTGTGGTTGCTGTGTTCTGTTTTGTGAAAATCCACTAGCATTTATGATACTTCTGTGCATGTTTCTTTATGCTCATTATCCTTCAATAAAAGTTAATTTAGCCAGGCGTGGTGGCTCACGCCTGTAATCCCAGCACTTTGGGAGGTCAAGGTGGGCGGATCACGAGGTCAGGAGTTCAAGACCAGCCTGACCAATATGGTGAAACCCGGTCTCTACTAAAAATACAAAATTAGCCAGGCGTGGTGGCATAAACCTGTAATCCCAGCTACTCAGGAGGCTGAGGCAGGAGAATCGCTTGAAGCCAGGAGGCAGAGGTTGCAGTGAGCCCAGATCACACACTGCACTCCAGCCTGGCGACAGAGTAAGACTCTGTCTCAAAAAAAAAAAAAAAAGGTAATTTGATGACAATCCTGATTTCACTCAAGGAGCAGCTCTACATGCTTTAGGGGAGCCGTCTACTCCACCTCAAAAGAATAATCGTGTTTGGTTCAAATCAACCATGTTCATCTCTTCCCTGCTCCCCCTCCCCAAGTCTGTGACTGGCTTAGGAAAGGACATGTGACCCAATTCTGTAAGAATAAGATAAAATTCCACTGGGGTGGTTTCTGGAAAAGTATCATCCGTGTCAAAGACAGACCCACTACAGGTGTTGATCTTAAGAATGATGACCCCCCACCAGGGAGAAACAAGAGAGGCAGAGAGAAACGGACCGGGGCCCTGATGCCCTGCACCTGGAGCGGTCCTTACCTAGGTTTCTTGATATGTGAATTTTTTTTTTTTTTAAGATGGGGTTTCACCACGTTGGTCAGGATGGTCTTGAACTACCAACCTCAGGTGATGCGCCTGCCTTGGCCTCCAAAGTGCTTGGATTACAGGCGTGAGCCACCACGCCCGGCCTGATATGTGAAATTAAAACTTTATTTACTATTGAAGACAGCATGAATCTCCTCTTATTTCTTCCTCAAAGCAGCTGAACCAGAAACATCATTTTGGAAAAGGTGCTCAAGACTGCCCCTTAGCTAGGATTCTGCTCCTATCTAGATTTCTTTTTTAATATTAAAAAATTTTTTTGAGGCCAGGTGTGGTGGCTCACACCTGTAATCACAGCACTTTGGGAGGCTGAGGCGGGTGGATCACCTGAGGTCAGGAGTTTGAGACCAGCTCATCCAACATAGCAAAAGCCTGTCTCTACTAAAAATAGAAAAATTAGCCAGGCGTGGTGGCCCACGCCTATAATCCCAGCATTTTGGGAGGCTGAGGCGGGCGGAACACGAAGTCAAGAAATCAAGACCATCCTGGCCAACATGGTGAAACCCTGTCTCTACTAAAATGCAAAAATTAGCTGGATGTGCTGGTGTGCACCTGTATTTCCAGCTACTTGGGAGGCTGAGGCAGGAGAATCGCTTGAACCTGGGAGGCGGAGGTTGCAGTGAGCTGAGATCTCACCACTGCACACTGCACTCCAGCCTGACAACAAAGCGAGACTCTGTCGCAAAAATATATATACATATATAAATTAGCCAGGCATGGTGGTGCACACCTGTAGTCCAAGCTACTCGGGAGGCTGAAGCATGAGAGTCGCTTGAACCGGGGAGACAGAGGTTGCAGTGAGCCAAGATTGTACCACTGCACTTTAGCCTGGGTGACAGAGCAAGACTCCGTCTCAAACAAAACCAAACCATTGAATTACAACTGTACTATCTGCCCCTATTTTCATACCACATTACACACCCTGGCACTCCAGCCTTTCTGGAATGTCCCCTAAAAAGTTGTGAGGACTTGTAAATGGTTGGGCACAAAGGGAAAGAGAATGGTGATAATTATTGCATAATTTTGATGTATGCTTTCTTCTCTCACACCATTGACTGTTTATCAGGCAGCCACTTCTCATCTCTTCTTCCTTGCTGGCAAGGACTGTACCCATGACAGAGAAATGCCAGAAACTCACTTTCCCAGCTTCTTTTGAAGCTAGCATGTCGGCACTGGGACCTTCTCCAATGAGCGGTCATTGAGACCCAAGAACAGATCTGGGGGAGTGGGAGACTCTGGAAAAGACTTTCTTTCCTAATGAAAAGAGCTCTGCCAACAGAGTCTCTCCTTCCTGCCTTTTGTCATCGTGTGTGAGGATGTGATGTCTGGAGCTGTGGCAGCCATTTTTAAGCCATGAGATTACAAGCCTAAGGAGAAAGCTGACATATTTTCTTCTTCCTGCTAGAACATAAGCTTAAAGAAGGCAGGGGTTTGGTGTCCGTTTTATTAATCAGTCTGTCCCAAGTGTCTGTAATATTACCTGACTCTCGTAGGTGCTCATTAGTTGAATAAATGAATGAATGAATGCAGAGGGCAGTAGAGAAGGCAGATGGATCCCTAATGACGTAATGTAGGAATCACCAAACCACGGTACTGCCTTCTTTCAGGGCTTTTTGTTATGTGAAATAATACATGTCCTTATTGCTTTATCCACTTTGAGTTGGGCATTTTATTACTGATAAAAATTTTCTAGTATTATATCTTTTCCAGAGTGTTCAATTTCCAAGGTATTCTCTGGAGTGACTTCCTATAACCACCCGAGTATCTTGAGGAATTTTAGAGCTGGATTAGCACGTGGAGATCATTATGTTTCAATCTTCCCATTTTACAGATAGAGAAACTGAGGTCCAGGAAAAGTACAAATGACCCTTATACAGGTCACTCAGAAAGTGCTGAAGACTGAAATGTCTGTCCATTGATGTGTTGTCTATTTCAGTGACTCCTATGCCCCCAACCTTCTTAGGGGCCCTGCCCTACCCACTGCTATGGATGAAGGGGTTGCTGGGGGATCCATGTTGCACTTTGTGGGACCACCTTTCAGACTGGACACAGAGTCTGCATCTGACCCTAGGACAGCCAACTGGATTTTTTCTATCTAGGGGCCATGAACTAAGGAAACCCAGTAACTGCAGCCAGTTACAGGGGTGACAGGAGACGCTTTGATAGGCAACAGGCAGTCAATGTGATGAGAAAACAGGTGGGATGAGAGACCGTGAGAGATACATAACTAGGGGAGAAGGGATAGAGATCCCACAGGCAGCTGTTTCTGCCCTGACATTTTCCAATTTAAATTTATGGATATCCTTTTGATAAGTGATATGGTCTGGCTGTGTGTCCCCACCCAAATCTCATCTTGAATTTTAATCTGAATCATAATCCCCACGTGTTGAGGGCGGGATCTTGTGGGGGAGGCGATTAGATCATGGGCGTGGTTCCCCTTGTGTTATTCTCGTGATAGCAGTGAGTGACAGGATCTGATGGTTCTGCAGTTTTCCCCTTGACTCTGGACTCCTCCTTTCTGCTGCCCTGTGAAGGACGTGTTTTCTTCCCCTTCCACCATGACTGTAAGTTTCTTAAGGCCTCCCCAGCCATGCTCAACTATGAGTCAGTTAAACCTCTTTCCTTTATAAATTACCCAGTCTTGGGTAGTATCTTGGGTATTCTTTACTAAAAATACAAAAACTAGCTGGGTGTGGTGGCACACGTGTGTAATCCCAGCTACTGGGAGGCTGAGGCAGGAGAATCGCTTGAACCTGGGAGGCGGAGGTTGCAGTGAGCCGAGATTGTGCTACCGCACTCCAGCCTGGGTGACAAAGTGAGACTCTGTCTCAAAAAAAGAAAAAAATTAGCCACCTGGCCAATATTTATGAAAAAAATGAGTAGTTTGACTGGACCTCTGTTCCTCACAACCCAAAAGTGACCTCCTAGACAAAACACACCAGCCTGGAGCGGGAGATGTGACTTGCTCACAGCCACCCTGAACAGGGAGGAGACACATGCAGAGTCCACTTCTTAAGTCAGTTTATTTCTGGGACTACATTTGGGTCACTGCTGCAGAGAAGGGATGGGCCCAGAGAGAGACAAGGTCAGCCCATCTTGGGGGAAGGGGACCCTCAGTCCAGGAGACAGGGAGTCAGGGGCTGGAGAGAGGAACATTCCCGCCATTGCTGGGCAGGAACCAGGGTCTGAAAGGGGTGTCGGGGCTGTCCCTGCAGTGGGTGCGGATGTCAGCCTGCTGAGTCCTGGAACGACTCAGGAGTTGGCCTGGATGGTTTCCTGGATCCACTTGTTGAACTTGCAAAGGTTGGTGTAGACGCCGGGTCTGTTGGGCTGGGCACAAGGGTAATCTCCCCAGGACACGAGTCCCTGCAGGGAGCCGTTGCACACCACAGGCCCCCCAGAATCGCCCTGCAGGAGGGAAAGGGAGCCACAAGAGAGGCAGAGACATGGCGAGGTGGGTGGAAGGAGACGCAAGAGACCCCGAGACCCGCACAGGTGGAGGAGACGGAGACGGACACACAGAGGGGACGCACAGAGATGGGGAGATGCAGAAAAAGACAGAGACGGAGAGGCAGGCAAAAAGAGACAGAGGGAGAGTGCTATTAAGATTTCACCCCAAATCCAACTTTTTTTTTTTTTTTTGAGACAGAGTCTCGCTCTGTTACCCAGGCTGGAGTGCAGTGGCCTGATAGCAGCTCGTTACAGCCTCCACCTCCCAGGATTAAGCAATTCTCCCACCTCAGCCTCTCGAGTAGCTGGGGCTACATGTGCCTACCACCATGCCAGCTAATTTATTTATTTATTTGAAACACAGTCTCACTCTATTGCTCAGGCTGGAGTGCAATGGTGTGATCTTGGCTCACTGCAACCTCCACCTCCCAGATTCAAGCCATTCTTCTGCCTCAGCCTCCTGAGTAGCTGAGATTACAGGCACACGCCACCATGCTTGGCTAATTTTTTTTTTTTTTTTTTTTTGTATTTTTAGTAGAGACAGGGTTTCACCATGTCGGCCAGACTGGTCTCCAACTCCTGACCTCAGGTGATCTGCCCGCCTTGGCCTCCCAAAGTGCTAGGATTACAGGTGTGAGCCACTGCACCCAGCTTATTTTTTGTATTTTTTAGTAGAGATGGGGTTTCACCATGTTGGCCAGGCTGGTCTTGAACTCCTGGCCTCAAGTGATTCGCCTGCCTCGGCCTCCCAGAGTGCTGGGATTACAGGCATGAGCCACCGCGCCTGGCTTCCAAGTCCAGCCTTTAGACCCCATTTGTCACTGTCCACTCAATCTTCCTCTTCCAGATTCCTCTTGCCCACACATCGTTTCCGTGGTCTGTGAGCCTTCCTCTCCGCATCCCGAATCTCTGTCTCTGCTTTCGTCACAGTCTGTCTCCCTCATCGTGTATTTCCTGGCCTCTCTCTCTCTCTCTCTCACTCTCCCCTCCGGCCTGTGCATGCCTTATTTCTCTTATTCGACACACTCCTTCCTCCCTCGGTCTCCACCAATCCATCCTTATACCTCCCTTCTGCAAAAGTACATTCTCAGCTCCTGAATGAGGGCTTCTAAACATGGGCACCATGGGCGTCTGAAGCTGGATAATGGTTTGTCTTGAGGCCTGCCCTGTGCATCACAGCACGCTGAGGAGCACCCTTGGCTTCTACCCACTAGATGCCAGTAATGCCCCCTCCACAGAGTTGTGACAACAAAAATATCTCCTGGTATTGCCAATGTCTCCTAGGAGGCAGAATCACTCCCGATAGAAATCCATTTGCTTGGACTGATTTGCATTTCCTGTCCTCAATTCCCCATACCTCCCTATAATTACCCTCCTATAATAATACTCACCGCTCTTCGACTGTCCTTCCTTCCTTGCTTCCTTCCTTCCTTCCTCTTTCCCTCCATTTCTTTTCTCTTTTCCTTCCTTCCTCCCTTTCCCTCCCTACCTCTTTTTCTTTTTTCCCTCCCTCTTTCCTTCCTCTTTCCCTCCCTCTTTTCTTTCTCTTTTCTCTTTCTCTCCCTTCCTCTCTCTCTCCTTCCTTCTTTTTCTTTCTTTCCTTCTTCCTTTTCTTTCTTTCCCTCCTTCCCTCCCTCTCCCCCTCCCCCATCCCTCCCTCCCTTTTCTCCCTTCCTCCCTCCTTCCTTCTTTCCCTCCCTCCCTCCTTCCTTCTTTCCCTCCCTCCCTCCTTCCTTCTTTCCCTCCCTCCTTCCTTCTTTCCTTTCTCTTTTTGACAAAAAGGTCTTGCTCTGTCACCCAGGCTGCTGTCTGGCCTGCAGTGGTGCAGTCATGGCTTACTGCAGCCCCAAACTCCTGGGCTCAAGTGATCCTCCCACCTCCTGATCCTTCCAAATAGCTGAGACTACAGGTGCAAGCCACCACACCACTAACTTTTTAAAAGAATTTTAGTATTATCTGTCTTCCACTCGGGGAACATGAGCTCCATGCAGCAGGAATTTGGTCTGTTTTGCCTGATATTCCTGGGGCAACATAACCACTTAGCCAATATTTATGAAGAAAATGAAAAGTAGCTCGAGTGGACCTCTGTTTGAGGTAGAGAGAAATATCTATCTCCCAGCTGGGCACCGTAGCTCACACCTGTAATCCCAGGAATCTGGAAGGCTGAGGCAGGCAGATCACTTGAGGTCATGAATTCAAGACCAGACTGGCCAACATGGTGAAACCCTGTCTCTACCACAAAAAAAAAATAATAATAATAATAATTAGCTGGGCATGGTGGTGGGTGCCTGTTATCCCAGCTACTTGAGAGGCTGAAGTGGGAGAAACACTTGAACCTGGGAGATGCAGGCTGCAGTAAGCTGAGATGGCGCCATTGCACTCCAGCCTGGGTGACAGAGCGAGACTTCGTCTCAAAGAAAGAAAAAAACCAGAAATATCTATCTCTGTTAGATAAATATGTACACACTACAATAATTATGTAAGTGGTATGAATAAAATCTACAAAAATAAAAACAATTAGTATTTTTTGTATTTGTTGCCCAGGCTGGTCTTGAACTCCTGAGCTCAAGTGATCTTCCCACTTCAGTCTCCGGAAGTGCTGGGATTACAGGTATGTGCCATTGCACCTGGCCTCACTTCTTATGTATATTTATGCAAAATATGAATAATTACAGAGTCCTGGCATCAATTATTAGGAAAGCCAAGATTTACGTTTTTCCCAGTAGCAGACATTGTTTCAAGGCAAACAAGCTTAGCTGCCTCGACCTCTAAATTGCAACTTTCTTGTAGTTTAATTTATCTCATTACTTTGTAATTTAATATCTCTGTGGAGTTTCTTTTGCAAGGCCCTTAGCTAACTGCTCTGAGCTGGACTCCTCGTCTGTAAACAGGACTAATAAGAACAGCTGAATGAGTGAATGAGCTGAGGCATGCGAACTACTTAAAACTGTCCAGCAATTAGCGAGCTGCTATTACTTTTATACCTTTAGTATTAGTATTGTTGTAGTTATTATTTCCTGCTTGTAGCTTTTAGTGGTCACACCCAGACCATACACCAGTATGAAAAAACAAAACAAAACAAAACACCTTGAAATCTGGAAAAACAGGTACTAATGTTGCCAACAGAAGGGCTAGTTTTAAATGCCACCATTCGAATGAGCTGTGCATCTTCTGCTAAAAATGTTCTCCCTCTCCACCCACCCCGACACCCAGGGCACAAAGAAGAAACTGGGAGACCTGGGAAGTTGTTGCATTTGTCAGGTCTGTACAATTTTGTGAGGAGCTTTGCTGTGGTTTGTTTGTTTGTTTGTTTGTTTTTGAGACAGAGTGTCACTCTTGTTGCCCAGGCTGGAGTGCAATGGCGCGATCTCGGCTCACCACAACCTCTGCCTCCCGGATTCAAGCTATTCTCCTACCTCAGCCTCCCAAATAGCTGGGATTACAGGCATGCACAACCATGCCTGCCTAATTTTTGTATTTTTAGTAGAGATCAAGTTTTTCCATGTTGGTCAGGCTGGTTTCAAACTCCAGACCTCAAGTGATCCACCCTCCTTGGCCTCCCAAAGTGCTGGGATTACAGGTGCCTGCCACCACACCCAGTTAACTTTTGTATTTTTAGTAGAGACGGGGTTTCACCATGTTGGCCAGACTGGTCTTGAACTCCTGACCTCATGATCCACTCACCTCAGCCTCCCAAAGTGCTGAGATTACAGCCGTGAGCCACCACTCCTGGCCTTTTTAACTTGTTTTAATGTGGCTGCTAGAAAATTGGAAACGACGTAAGCAGCTCAGCATTCTTTCTACTAAACATCACTACCCTAGGGCATGAGCTCTGTGAGAAAAAGGGTCCTAACTGTCTTGGTGATTGCTGGATTCCCAGAACTTGACAAAGTCCCATTTTATCGAGTTGGCACTCAGTATGTATCTTCTGAATAAGGAGAGAAGTGTCCTCACCTGGCAGGAGTCTCTACCTGCCTCGTCCCCGGCACAGAACATGGTGTCATCTATGTGTCCCGGGTAGGCATCCTCGCACCTTTTCCGACTTAGCACCGTGATATTCAGGCACTGGAGGGTCTTGGGGAAGTGCACTGTCAAACAGGAACACAATGAGAGGCGGAGAAAGATGGACAGCGGTAGAGACGGGTAGGTATCAAGAAGAAACCTGGGGCCGGGCGCGGTGGCTCATGCGTGTAATCCCAGCACTTTGGGAGGTCGAGGTGAGGGGATCACGAGGTCAGGAGTTCAAGACCAGCCTGACCAAGATAGTGAAACCCCATCTCTACTAAAAATACAAAAATTAGCCAGGCACGATGGCAGGCACCTGTAATCCCAGCTACTCGGGAGGCTGAGGCAGGAGAATCGCTTGAACCCGGGAGGCAGAGGTTGCAGTGAGCCACTGACTCCAGCCTGGGTGAGAGAGCAAGACTCCGTCTAAAAAAAAAAAAAAAGAAGAAGAAACCTGGACACTCACCTTGGGGGCTCTTGGTTGTCCCCCAGCCAGATACCAAACACTTTGTCCCAGCAGATGGACAATGGGAGGAGACATTGATGGGCTTGACATCTTTAGTGGAGCGAATTCTTCTGTTCAGTTTGATGAGCATGAGGTCGTTGGAGTGGCCAGGGTGGGTATAGCCAGGGTGGGGGATGGATCTGATCCCCTGGAACATCTGCTGCCCAGATTCATAGACTGGTGACAGGGATTGGTGGCCAAGACGGGCTCGGAAAACTCTGAGGAAGAGGGGGCAGGTCACCACCAACCCTGAGCCCCATCTCCATGTCCAACGGCAATCGAATCCCACACCCAGCCCCAGCCTCACCCCTTCCCCCACCCACACCCTCACCCCCAGTCCCCAAACCATCCTCAACTCCATCTTGGTCTCCAGTCCCATGCCTGTCCCCTTCCCAGTCCCAATTCCACACCCATCCCGTTCCCAACCCTAATCCTTTCCCTACCTAGAGGCCATCACCATATGCATTGTCAGCCCAAATCCAGGCATCCCCAACCCCACCCAAAACTGCAATCCCTGTCCTTAATTCTGTATCTCTTCCCAATCCCAACCCTGTCTCCACTCCATCTTCCTTTACACTCCAGCCCCATTTTCACCCACCCCCAATTCTAAAGCCAATGCTAATTCCACCTCCATCCCAAACCATTCAACAGATAAACGTTCCAAACCCCAAATCCAAATCATCCTTAGCTCCTTTCCATTCCCTACACAGCACTGTCCCCATCTAACCTCATCCTCCCACCCCACTCTCCACAAAACTCCATCCTTAGTCTTATCCGAAACTCGACCTGCTCCTGCTTCCATGTCCCCAACCCGTCGCCACCAGCCCTCACCTCCAAGCCCCCCACCCCACTTCCCCATCCCCACCAGCCCTCACCTCCAAGCCCCCTCCCCACTTCCCCATCCCCATCAGCCCTCCTCTAGGAACTCCCACTCACTTCTTCCTGCAGTGGGCGGCGGTGAGCAACCACTGTGGATGCACCAAAACCGCCCCGCAGTAGAGCTGGTTGGGCCCTAGCAACAGCGCGGCCTGCCACTGCTGGCTGTGTTTCTCGCAGTCGGACCCATTGACGATGCGGCTGCTGCTGTTATCCGACCGGGCGTCTTCCGCAGCCCCAGCTCCAAGGTCCCGGTTGCTCCCAGAGGGCCCGGTGTTAGAGGAGTTGCCACAGGAAACATCGTCATTTGCGAGAACACGTTCTGGGGTGGAAAATGGGTTGGGCGGGCCTCAGATGCGGGGCTTGGGCTGGGGTGGGTCTCAGGCTCCAGAGGGCGTTCCAGCTAGAGGGTAGACCAGCTAGAGGGTGGACCAGCTAGAGGGTGGGTGTCCGACCTGCTGAGGGGGCGGAGCCAGGGCCTAGGGGCGGGGCCTGGAGACTAAGAGTGGCACCACTGAAGACCAGGCTTACGCCCAAGGACAGAGCCCAGGCTCAGGTAGGGTTACTGGACTCGTAAGTGGACCTCACGGATTCCTGGAATTGGCTACAACTAAATGAGCGGCACCAGAGGAGGGTAAAATTGGGTACAGGATTCCTGGACAAGCTCAGGGATAGAGCCAAGGCTGTGGGGGCTGGAGCCTGGGGATGGGAGGGAGACCAGGGCTATAGGGATGGAACTGGTCTCAAGAAGTGGGGCCAGGCCTCAGTAAGTTAGGTCAGGGCTGGAGGCAGAGAGGGGTTTGGAGTCAACTTGGTTAGGGTCAAGGCCAGGGTTACATGTTGGAATCTTCTATAAAGAGCTCCGAATTTGGGCGGGGCGTGGTGGCTCATGCCTGAAACCCCAGCACTCTGGGAGGCCAAGGTGGGCAGATCACCTGAGGTTGGGAGTTTGAGACTAGCCTGGCCAACTAGCTTCAGGTAGTCACAAGGTCACAAATGTAGGCACCCATAATGTCACACTCAGCCACAATCAGGTAATCGCCTGCAGGCACACAGTCACACAGTTCCGTGGTGACGACCACTTTTGTTGCATGCAATCCCAGGACCTCAGGGACAGGAACTGCAGATACTGGCAGTCATATACAAAGCCAAGTCGCCACACACAGCCAAACGCACAATAAACACCCCAGTGCCACACGCATTCACCCACAGAGTTGTGGAACCACGCACAATCACAAAACCACACATACAGTCTCAAAGGGTCAGCGCCACCTGCCGCATGGTCACCTGATATGGGAAAAGGCGTCCTCCTCCCCCTCACGCACTGTGGCAGTCACAAGGCCACATACAGTCACACAACCACAAAGACAGACAGAGGTCACATTCACCCAGTCCTGGAGTCATGCCCAGACTCACACAGTTCCCCAGGGGACAGGCGTTCTACTGCCACAGGCACAGTCCCCCCAATCCCATGCCCCGCCCCACACCCCGTCCACGCCCCAGAGTTCTGGTTACCTGTGACTCCCAGAAGCAAGGCTGTGATCAGAGCACAGAGCACCCACATCCAGGAGGGACCTACTGTAGCCATGGCCGCTGCACCTGGATTGGGGGCGTCAGAGGGTTGGGAAGCCCAGGAGATCCGGGGAGCCCTTAACCCACTTACCCTCCCTCCCCTACCTTATTTTCCCCGGGTAGAGAGGAGCTAGGACGCTGCCCCACCATCTGTGCTGCGCTGAGACCCAGGCACTATGGAATTCAGAAGACAGGAGTCTAGCAGCCTCCAGAGGGGGCAAGGAGGAGAAGACAGAGAAAGATGTGGGTGCAGGGTGTGCAGACACCTCCCCTCCCCTTCCCTGCCTGCTGAGCCACCCTCCCCAGGCCTCACCTGCCCTGTCCCCCAGGTAGGGGGTGGGGGATTTGCTCCCGGCTCGGCTGAGGACTTCTCAGGCCTGTGCCTTCCCAGCCGCTGCCTCCTCCTGGGCGTTGGGCGCGGGCCTGAGTTATAACCACGCACTGCTCCCTGGGGCGCATTCCCGGGCAGTGAGGTGCCTATCGGCCTCAGCAATCGCTCCTCCTGCTCCCCCATCTCCACCCCAGAGCACCCCCCACCCAGTCCTGAATGCCACTCCCTGCCGCCCTGGCCCAGAAGATGGGGAGGGGTCTCCAGAAGCCAAGCCAGCCCCCTCCCTGCCTCCCCCAGCCTCTGGGATACGGCTTCTCCCCAACTCTGGGTCGCTGTTCTTGGCGCCTGGATCGCTTTCTTTCTGCTCTGTGTTTTTCTCATTCCACCCGTGCTCCTCCTTCCATCTTCATCTCTGTCTTTCCAGAGTCTTCTTCCATCTCTCTGTGGTTCTCTTTCCAGCCTCCCTCTCTTTCTCTCCCTCCTCGCCTCTTGCTCTGTCTCTCTGCCTGTCTCTCTGTCTCTTTCTATCTCTCTGTCTCTCTATCTCTCTGT
>CAUYQU010006904.1:0-34511 GCA_963574635.1 Cheracebus regulus | reverse complement strand
GGTGAATTCGTTTCAACGGGGTTGTGGTGGGTTTTTTTTTCCAACAAGGTGCCCAGTCCACACCGCCTGGGGCCCCCCCCAAACACCTTGAAAAAAAAAAAAAAAAAAAAAAAAAAAAAAGACGGATGTCTTCATGTTTATACTTTAAAAGAAAATAGAGACGGGATCTCTCACTACATCGCCCAGGCTGGTCTTGAACTCCTGGGCTCAAGTGATTCTCCTGCCTTGGCCTCCCAAAGTGCTGGAATTACAGGCGTGAACCAGGACACCTGGCTCTGTCTCCATGTTTAAATTGCAGTATGGTATACCATCATATGAATACATCCCTACTAATTTAACCTGCCTATTGATGGACATTTAGGTTGTTCCAAGGTTTCCCCTATTGCAGACAAACCTGCAATGGACATCATTGCACATCTGCGGTTCACACCCCCCACTGCACATTAGAATTACCCAGAGAGCCCTACAATCTGCCAGTGCCTGGCCCTATCACTGGAGATTCAAATTTAATTGGTCCAGTGTGGGACCTGGGCACTGTTTTCAAAATTTTTTAATTTTAATTTTTTGAGACAGAATCTTACGCTGTCACCCAGGCTGGAGTGCAGTGGCACAGTTATAGTGGACTGCAGCCTCGACCTCTCGGGCTCAAGCCAGCCTCGCACCTGAGCCTCCCAAGTAGCTGGAACTACAGGTGCATGCCACCAAGCTCAGATAATTAAACATCTTTTTTTTTAACTAGAGATAAGATCTTGTTATGTTGCCCAGGCTGGCCTCCAACTCCTGAGGTCTAGTGATCATCTGATCTCTGCCTCCCAAAGTGCTGGGATTACAAACATGAACCACAGTGCCCAGTGGCATTGGCGTATTTTTAAAGCCCCCCCCAGGTGATTCTAACATGTAGCTAGGGTAAAGCATTACTGTGTTACGTGCATTTTTGTGCACCTGTCCCTAAGGTGGATACTGAGAAGTAGAATTGCTGGATTGGTGGGCGCAGCATTTTAAAGTTTATTAGATACATCCAAATTGACTTTCCAAAAGACTGTCCCAATTTCCTCTTTCACCACCGGTATATTGTCCAATTTTTCACATTCTGGCCAACCTTGATATTACCCATCTTTTTAACTGTTGCAATCTGGTAGCTTTAATTTGTACTTTCTTGATTACCAATGAGGTTGAACATCTTTTTAATGTTCATTCTGATTTCTTCATCAATGTGCTGCTAGTTTATATCCTTTTCAAAGCAAAAATCCTTCCACTGTTGCGGGCAACCTAGGTCAGATTTGTCTCCATCTTGACTTACCTGAACCAACAGAGAAAGACCCTTCTAAGCTTCTGGAAATAGGTAATGATTCCCATTTTTCATTATGGAATCACAAAAATTCTCTGGGCAAAACAATTCCCAGAAAGCCTTTCCCCAGCCAACAATACAGAAAAGAAGAGGAATTTGCTTTTACGCTTTTGCAAAAAAGGTCAAGTTCTTGCTTCATGTCTACCTTGATACGTATGCCTTCTTCCAATTCTGATGCAATTGAAGAATATTTTGAGCCCAGGAAAGGATTCATTTCAATTTGCTTATGGGAGAGAAGCTTTCCCAGTGCAGAATGGGTCAGTATCTTCTAACTCTGTGCCTGCTAATGAGATACAGTCATGGGACCCTTACTCCTGTTTAAAGGTCAAGTTTTTCCTTAATGAAAACCTTGGAGCACAAAGGCTGTTGTTGTTAAGAATGGCAAATGAGCATTTTTAACACACAGGTGTGTGCCTGGATGTTTATACCTCAACAAGACCACTCAGAGGTATACATTCAGGGAAGTTGCATTGTATGTGCATTTAACTTATGGCAGATCAACTATTTATGTTCCTCAAAAAGAAAAAAGAGAAGCTGTTTAAATAGAGCTGGAGTTTCTAGCTGCTATTTCTGGCTCAATGGTCATGAGTATGGATGGGGATGTCACATCTATTCCTCCTATGTGAGCTCAGATTGTGGTTCCAGTGTTTAAACAGATGCCATGAACCCTAAACCCAGCTATATACTTCAGCTGGCACTCAACCCGAGGAACAGTCACCTCTTCCAACACTGGAAACATTCAACTGGCTGTGCTGGGCTGATCCAGATACCATGTGTTAGTCTCCAATAGGGTGCTCTCCTATGGATACTTCCAAGATCAAGTTTGATTATACACAAAGCTCACCTTGTGCCCTGGCATGAGAACCTCACCCCTGAGTAACATGAAGCTCCACTGGACTATCAGGGTCATCTGAGAATGTCATATTTGTCATACAGGACATTTGTCTCATACTCAAACTTTGTCAAGGTCAATTGTTTTTGCTGCTAAGGACGTTCTACCAAATTCCACAGAGCATCAGATTAAGTGACCATGAGCCTGATCTCAAGGAGACAGGAAAAGAGCTGGGTGTGGTGACTCAACCCTGTAATCTCAGCTAGCTCAGAAGGCTGAGGTGAGAGGATCACTTGAGGCTGGGAGTTCAAGACCAGCCTGGGCAACATAGTGAGACCCCCATCTCAAAAACAAAAACCAAAACCAAAAGGGAGGGAGGAAGGGAAAATTTGGGAGGTGTGTAAACTTTCCAGGGATGCAGCAATAACTGAAGCTTCTACCACATACCTTAGGTGTAATACTGTGATGTAACAAGAAAGAAAGATTTGGTCTCTGCCTCTGGTTCCTGAGACAGAGCTCCTGACACCCTTGTAGATTGGGTGCTAGGAGAATCTTTTGTTTTGATGTTTTGTCTTGGACTCTAGTTTCTGACACAGAGCTCCCAAATCTCTTGGAATTTCCTGGGTGATAGGACTATATTTGTTCTAATGAAGTAACTCTTGGTGGGCTCCTGGATAGCCTCAAGTTGGGGGTGGATTGCCAGGGGAACCAACCCTGTGATCAGAAGGTTGGAACTTCCAGTCCCACCCCCTGGGCTCTAGGGAGGAGAAATGGCCTGAAGGTTGAGTTGGGCACCAATAGTCAATGATGTAATCGATCATGCCTATGTAATGAAGCCCCCATGCAAAACCCTAAAGGACAGGGTTGGGAGAGCTTCCGGATTGCTGAATGTGTGGTGGTAGCTGGAAGGTGGCACACTTGGACAGGACATGGAAACTCCACACCCCTTCCTACATACCTTGCCCTAAGCGTTTCTTCCATCTGACTGTTCATCTGTATCCTTTGTAATATCCTTTGTAATATTCTCAGTAATAAATGGATAAACATAAGTAAGTGTTGCCTTGAGTTCTGTGAGTCACTCTAGCACATTAATAGAACCTGAGAAGGGGGCCTTGAAAACCCCCAAATTAGAGCCAGCCAGTCAGAAGCACAGGTCATAACTTGGGGCTTGCAATTAGCATCTAAAATGGGAGGCAGTCTTGGGGGACCAAACCATTATTAAACTGTGGGATCTGACCCTAGCTTCCAGTAGATGGTGTCATAATTGAGCTAAATTATAGGATACCCGGTTGGTAGTCACTGGACAATTGCTTGGCGTGTGGGGGAAACAAAACACACCTGGCCACAGCAGTGTGTTGTGTTGACTGTGTAAGAGAAGAAAAACCGTTTATCTTTCATCTTAGGGATGTAAAAAAGTCTTGTTTGTTGGCACATATCCACACAGGCAAGAATGTTCTTCATTAAATGCAAGATCCTAGCATTGTAGTTCTGCAACTTTAGCAGAATATTTAGAATTATTTTGGGGGGAAGGTGGCTTGTTATGTTTCTAGGCTACTCAGGAAATGAGGCCCAGGAACTTGCATTTTTATAAACATCCCAGATGAATCTGTCGTAGGTGGCTCTGAGGTTTGTGCTTTGAGAAACATCCCTAGAATAACCTAACCTTGCTTGATTCCTCAAGGTATCAGCAGGAAGCAAGAGCCTGCAAATATATTGGTTTTGACTAGGGATTTGAATTACTCAGATTGATAAATGGACGGTTACTATATTTAAACATTTCACCTGTGTGATTTATTTCTTCACTTTCTCTAGCAACTTGAGGGCGGAGAATTTTCTGACTTTGAAAGACTGCAAGTTCATGATTCTGTTTGGATGAGAACAATTCCCTGCTGTCAATGCAGCATTCTATCCAAAACAGTTTATTTCAGTTGAATACTTCCCAGCTCTAAGGAATTTGATGTCATGAAACCATATGTTTCATTGTCCCAGCCACCATGTGACTTATGTAGATATCCTGTAAAATAGGATGACTAAGAGCTTTTTATGAGTTTGGGTAAAGACTATCATGATCTGAGACTATGCTGAGGAAGTAAACTACCTGGGATTTCAACCATTTGAGATTTGAATCTGTTCTTTAACATATTTGTTACAGCTTTATTGATAAGGATAAAGAATGATTTTTTTAAAGGCAGGGAATTTACAATTTTTTAAAAAGCAGTAGTTTATTTCAGACAGTGTTTTATTTTTTTTGAGACAGGGTCTCACTCTTGCTCAGGCTAGAGTGCAGTGGTGTGATCATAGCTCACTGCAGCCTCAATCTCCTGGGTTAAAAAGATCCTCCCGCCTCAGCCTCCCAAATAGCTAGGACTGCAGGTGTGTACCACCACATCCAGCTAATTTAAAAGAAATATTTTTTGGAGCGATAGGGTCTTGCTATGTTGCCCAGGTTAGTCTTAAACCCTTGGCCTCAAGAGATCCTCCCACCTCAGACCAAGGTATTGAATTACAGATGTGAGCCGCCACACCTGACCCCAGACAGTGTTTTGGACCGAATTAACTCAGAAAACTTACGTATTCATGGATTTTTGGCTCATCTTCAGGCTTCGAGTTCTCTAATGTCAGATTTTCCCATCCCCTCTGTGGAAGTAGATTGTTACTAAAGAGCCTCCCTGTGGGTACACCTGCTAGGTGGTACTTCGTTCCCTCCTTAGCATTGGGTTAGACATAGCAGATTAGGATGACGAGTTTGCTGTAAATGAAAACTGTCCGCAAATGGCCACCATTTGCATGTCCTTCCTTGTGGACTTTGGTGGCAGGATATTTGCCAAGCTTTAGCAAAGACCGTTCTGCTCACTGCTTGCATCTGAATCCTCAGGTTGGGAGTAGGGGTAGCTGAAAACTGCAGATGTTCCTGGATCCCACTTCTGATTTAGCAAGTTGGAATCTTTTGAAGTGAGGCTTGGACGCTAACTTTTTTTTTTTTTTTTTGAGACAGTCTCGCTCTGTCACCAGGCTGGAGCGCAGTGGCACAGTCTCGGCTCACTGCAACCTCCGCCTCTCAGGTCCAAGCAGTTCTGCCTCAGCCTCCTCAGTAGCTGGGCAAAAGGCACACGCCACCATGCCCAGCTAATTTTTATATTTTTAGTAGAGATGGGGTTTCACCATGTTGCCCAGTATGATCTCAATCTCTTGACCTTGTGATCCACCCACCTCAGCCTCCCAAAGTGCTGGGATTACAGGCGTGAGCCACCCTGCCCGGCCGATGCTAGCCTTTTTAAAACCTCTCCAGGTAACTCTTATGTAGCTTGGGTACTTCTGCCTTAGAAGTTTGAATTTCTGCCTTAGAAGTTTCACATTGCCATTTAGTTCCTCCCATAAAAGTGGGCTGGGAAATTTTATTTCAAGGGATTACTGAGAAATTGGCCATGTTACTTGGAAGGCAGAATTTATTTCATTCTCTAATGGCTAGTTCCCTTCTCCCCGCTTCCTTCTTTCTCCCTCTCTGTTTCTGTCTGTCTGTCTGTCTCCCTGTCTCTCTCTCGCTCTCTTTTGGCCATACACACACATGACAAAACCTTTAAATTTGTTTCTCCATGGAATTATCTTTTAAAATTTATTTATTTACTATTTGAGATAGGGTCTCACTCTGTCACGTAGACTAGAGTGCGATGGTGTGATCATAGCTCACTGCAGCCTTGAATTCCTGGGCTCAAGTGATCCTCCCGTCTCAGCCTTCCAAATAGCTGGGAATACAGGTGTTTGGCACCACGCCCAGCTAATTAAAAATCATTTTTTTTTTTAGATATGGGGTCTTGCTATGTTGCCCAGGCTGCTCAAGGAACTCCTGGCCTTAAGAGATCCTCCCATTTCTGTCTCCCAAAGTGCTAGAATTATAGGCATGAGCCACTGTGCCTGGCCTGTTTTCTTCAATAGCAGAGGGAAAGGCATCCAGAAGGAATTTGACCTTACAGATGGGAAAATAATTCAATTCTCATTTTATAGTTAGGGAAATTGAGGCACAGAGAGTTGAATAACTTGCCCAGATGGCCTGTGTGGTAGAAGTAGGATTTGAATCCTGGTAAAGCTAGTATTAAATCATAAGCTCTAACCATGGTGAACACTGCCTTTTAGGAAGAAGGAACAGAGAGGCTACTCCTTCTCATACTTTTTATTCCTAAGAAAGCTTCAGTCACAAGCAGAGACATCAACACTTCATCCTCATATAGAAACATATCTATGAAGACTGAAGAAAGATACGAACACTCTAGATCCCTTGCAATACTTCTTGGATGGAGTGCATGAGCAAACTGATCTTTGAAAGCAAACTGTCTGCCACAGACTGCAAAGTAGATAGTGTCTAGCCTGGAAATGTTTCTTTTGTTTCATGTCCTCACCATGTGTTTTAGTAATGTGAATTGGTTGTCAACATCTAAAAGTCAGGAGATTTTTACATAAAACCCCAGCTTTCCAACACCTCTTGAAAAGTGAGCCCGGTGAGGCCTGCATGCTAAGTGGTCACCATTGGAGCAGAATGATGGCTGCTTCCTTCAACTGCGTTTTGAAATTACCGTGCTCTCCGCTACTTCCTATTGTCCTATAACCAGCCTACTTTGTGTATTTCCTCTGCCTGACTCCTGTACTCCTTTGATTTTGTGAACCTTGGCCCTGACTCATCACACATTTCTGTAGATTGAAACCTCACCATACCATTCCCCCGTAAATAAGTTCTGGAGTTAGCCACAAAGCAAGTGCCACTTACTGGCCTTTGTTACTGGGTGTACTAGATGGGACACATTGATTTAGAGGCAGTGCAGAGTTTGGCTAAGAGCACAGCCTGAAGAACCACGCTATTCTGTTTTTTGTTTGTTCGTTTTGTTTTGTTTTTTGAGATGGAGTCTTGCTCTGTAGCCCAGGCTGGAGTACAGTGGTGCAGTATCGGCTCACTGCAACCTCTGCCTCCTGGGTCCCAGTGCAAGTGATTCTCCTGTCTCAGCCTCCTGAGTAGTTGGGATTACAGGTGCATGCCACTACGCTCAGCTAATTTTATATTTTTAGTAGAGGTGGGGTTTCACCATGTTGGTCAGGCTGGTCTTGAACTCCTCACCTCGTGATCTGCCCGCCTTGGCCTCCCAAAGTGCTGGGATTACAGGCGTGAGCCACTGTGCCTGGCCACTATTCTGGTTTTAAAACCTACCTTTTCTACTAACTAGCTATGAGACTTTGGGCAAGACTTTACCTCTCTGAGCCTTGGTTTCCTCATCTGCAAAATAGGGATAATAATACCTATCTACCACTTTGGGTTGTTGTGATGACTCAATGAGGATTAATTCATGTAAGAGCTTAGAACAGTACCTGACCTATGTCAAGGTCTTCATTAGTGTCAGCAGCTATTATTATAACCTACTTAGCTCAAACACTAATCTAGGCAGTATGCATTTTCACAAGTTCCCAGGAGTCAAGCCAAGGCTTGGCCTCATTCCCTTGGAACACTGTCCTTTGAGTGTGGCTTAAAAGTGTAAATACTTGAATTCTATTTAATAGCATCTTGAATTCTGAGGTCCTTTCCAAGTAATGTTGATAATAATAGTAATAATGGGATTAATACATGATTTGCATTTTTGTGCACCCACTAAAAAGAACAGAGATACCAACCTACACATCCTGTGGGTCATCCAATTAACCTTTACAATAGCTTTATGACCTGGGTACTACTATTATTCCCATTTTACAGGTAAGGAAACTGAGGTTCGGGAATGTCAAACAATTGGCAGAAGGTCTCACAGTGAATAAGTGATGGCAGGCACCTGGGTCCAGGCAGTTTGATGCCAAAACTGCACCATTAGCTCCACACTCTGTGACCCCCTGCTCACAAGTTTACAAGCACCTTACACCTTCTCTTAAGAATATAGTCAGGTGAATTCACATGTATCCTTCAACCATCTTTCTCTTTACAGGCCAACATCAAATTTGTCATTCTGCAGGCAAGAAACCTTGAGTTTTCTTTCATGTTTGAGTGTCCTTTTCTCTTTTCTTTGGACAAAGCCATTTAATGTTCTTTTGTGATACTTCCTGTTTGGACATCTCCTCCTCCACCCAGCTGACACTGATTGTTCCTGAGTCTGTCTTGTCTGATAGGAAGTGGATCTACCACAACATCTGCTACTGTCTTGGTTGCCAAGGTTGGATTGGCTGATATGGAATGTCAGAAGAGGTCTCCTTCCTCCCTTACCCATCTGGGTGAGCCTCCTTTGTCAACCAAATGAAAGAGGTTGACCTTCTCAGCTTGATGTGTGTAGGACTTTGGTCAAGGGTATAGGAGTAGCCATGCTGCTCTGGCAGAAAAGTGAAAAAGTTTCTCAGCATTTTTATCTGTCTTACGAGGAATTACACAGCAAGACCCTGGGCTTGTCATTTCCAGGTCTGGGTTGTCTATCCCATGACCTTGTCCACTGTCAAACCTCTGATGGAAAGTGTTATTGATTCGAGCAGATGGAGCCCATCTGAGCTGATTAGAGAAATCAGAATAAATTTGTCCAAGTCCAGAGGGATAATACATCAACAGCATCCATCTCTCTATGAGATTAGAGCTCATTGTCAATAACAAAAATATGTGGTGACTCTTCTGCTGTTAAACTAAGAACAGTTATGCTAGTCTGATGCAAAAGCAAATAGGATTTTATTTAGCAGATGACATGCTAAGGCAGAGCAAGTAGCAATCCTGAGTATGCCATTTACTCTCCCACATTTCCCACCCTCTTACAGTTAGGTGGAATTATGTGACTGATTTCAGTTAATGTGAGCCTAAGCGACATTTGTCGCTAGGCAGTAAAAAGCCCATGTGAGATTCTCCAGTCTTCCTCTCCCCCGCCTTTGCCTGAGGACACCTCATGTTCTAGATCTGAAGTTGGCAAACTACAGCCCACAGACAGATGCATGTTTTTGTAAATAAAGTTTTATTGGAACACAGCCACGCCTGTTCATTTCCATATTGTCTATAGCTGCTTTTGTGCTAAAATGGCAGAGCTAAGTAGCTGTGCCAGAGACCATGATCGAGACCATATGGCCTACAAGGCTTAAAAGATTTGCTCTCTGGCCCTTTACAGACAAAGTTTGTTAACTTCCATTCTTGATAGAGCAGCTGTAAGATGGTGGAGCTTTGTATAGCGTGGGACCCTGAGTGACTGTGCAGAGGAGAGACCTTCCACTGACCTACATGATCCATGTAATGAATCCACATTGTTGATTAAAGAAGGATCAAAACCTTCTTTCTTTATAAATGACTCAGTCTGAGGTATTTCTTTATAGCAATGCAGAATGGACTAACACACTACTTTTGTGCTACAAAGACAGAGTTGAGTAGTTGGGACTTTGTCCCTATGTCCAGAGAACGTAAGGCCAAAAATATTTACTATTCAGTCATTTACCAAGGAAGTTCACGCACTCCTGCACTAGGATATCCACATTGTTGATATGTTCCTCTAGACTGGGACAAATTTATTCTGAGAACAAAACATGAAAACCCTTTGGTTTGGGGTTGTGACCGGAGCATAAACTAATCTATTCTAATAGATATCAATAGGCATTTGAGAAAGAACATTTGACATGGGGGGGGATTCAGAAAGCCTACTTACTTCCTTGTGAAGTGAACTGCACAAGAAATGCCGATGATGAGAAGGCCAATGATGATGGAGGCGATGGCCACCCACTTAGCATTCCGCCCAAGCCGCCTGGCTCCTTCGTAGTCTCCATCGTTGTAGCTGTTCAGCGACTGGGGGACACAAGGGAAGAGCTGGTGATGACAGACAACCCACAGGAAAAGGGATGGAAGACCTCGGCTGTCCTGAGGAAAAGGCTCCAAGAGCCTCTGGTGACTTTGCTCATCTCACTGACAGGTTGCTAAGCAAACAACACGGTCATCCCCTCCTCCAGGGATCCTTCCCTAAACTCTAAGGATGAGTGAACTGCCACCTCTGTATTTCCCAATGACTCTTGTCTTAGCATTTACATAATAAGATTTTATCTCTTCGCACCAGCATGTAAGTGCAATGTGGGCAGGGGTCATCATTTGTCTTTTTTCTTTTTTTTGAGACAAAGTCTCACTCTGTTGCCCAGGCAGAAGTGCTGTGGCAAAATCTTGGCTCATTGCAACCACCGCCTCCCAGGTTCAAGCAATTCTCCCACCTCAGCCTCCCAAGTAGCTGGGATTATAGGCTCCTGCCACCATGCCTGGCTAATTTTTGTATTTTTAGTAGAGACGGAGTTTCACCACATTGGCCAGGCTGGTCTCGAACTCCTGACCTCCAGTGATCCACCCACCTCAGCCTCCCAAAGTGCTGGGATTATAGGCATGAGCCACTGTGCCCAGTCGTCTGTCTTGTTCAGCATAGCATACCAGTGCCCAGTGCAATATTTGCTGTCTAGAAGATGCTGCATAATTATTTGTAGCATAAAAGGACAAATGAGTATGTCTGTCTGGTTCACTAAAACAGGGGCTTGCAAATCATGGCCCATGGGCCAAATCCAGACTGCTGCCTGGTTTTGTAAGTAAAGCTTACTTGGAACATAGTCATACTCATTTATTTACCATTGTCTGTGGCTATTTGATATAATTTTGTTGTAGGGCAGGTGAGCCCCAACATTGGGGCCTAGCCTGGGAAGTTTTTTGGTTTCACTCAGGAAAGAATTTAAGAGTGAGCTGGTGGTAGAAGAAAGCAGCTTTAGGCCAAGAGTGGTGGGTGACACCTGTAATCCCAGCACTTTGGGAGGCCGAGGTGGCAGATCACCTGAGGTCCGAAGTTCGAGACCAGCCTGGCCAACATGGTGAAATTTTGTATCTACTAAAAATATAAAAAATTGGCCAGGTGTGGTGGCGGGCACCTGTAATCCCAGCTACTTGGGAGGCTGAGGCAGGAGAATCACTTGAACCTGGGAGGCTGAGGTTGTAGTGACATTGCACTCCAGAGCCTGGGCAACAAGAGTGAAACTCCATCTCAAAAAACAAAAAAGTAGCTTTATTGAGGTGGTGGTGTTAGATTCCTGGCTGGGTTACAGCTCCGTGACTGCTCCTGCAGAGCAGGGCTACCCCATAGACAGTGTGTTGAGAACAGCAGCTCAGGCAGTGCTACAGTCAGATTTATACTCACTTTTAACTATATGTAAATTAAGGGGCAGGTTGTTCAGAAATTTTTTGAAAAGGAGTGGCAACTTCCGGGTTGTGGCCCTGGAAAGGGGTGGCAACTTCTGGGTCATTGCCCTGGAAAGGGGTGGTAACTACAGGGTGTTGCTATCGCAATGGTAAACTGTCATGGCACTGGTGAGCATATCTTACGGAGAGGAGCTCTGAGTGCCTCTTCCCTGTTTCAGCCAGTCTTCAGTCTGGTCTGGAGTCAAGTCCTGCCTCCTACCTCAGTTTGGATGTTTGTCCCCTCCAAATCTCATGTGGAAATGTGATCCCCAATGTTGGAGGTAGGGCCTGGTGGGAGATGTTGGGATCAGTGGGGCAGACCTCATTCATGGCCTGCTACGCTCCTTGCAGTAATGAGTGAGTTCTCACTCTTAGTTCACGTGAGAGCTGGTTGTTTGAAAGAGCCTGGTATCTTTCTCTTGCTAGCTCTCTCTTGTCATGTGACACAGTTGTTTTCCCCTTGCTTTTCACAATGAGTAAAGGCTTCCTGAGTCCTCACAGGAAGAAGATGCTGGTGCTGTGTGTGTATAGCCTGCAGAACCCTGAGCCAAACAAACCTCTTTTCTTTATAAATCATTCAGTCTGAGGTATTTCTTTACAGCAGTGCAAAATGCACTGACACACTACTTTTGTGCTACAAAGACAGAGTTGAGTAGTTGGGACTTTGTCTCTCTGTCCAGAGAACGTAGGGCCTGCAGGGCCAAAAATATTTAGTATTTGGTCATTTCCCAAAGAAGTTCACCCACTCCTGTACTAGAAGATCAATCCATGAGGTCAGGGACTTTGGCTGAATTGTTCATCTCCATGCCCAAGCCAAGGCTGTCATTCCCAGCTGTTAGAATGTTGAAATACTTTGTACTCACTGATAAATAGCAGCTACTCTGAAGCTTGGCCCCCTTCTCCAATATCCCAGCCATCCTGCTTGCTGCTCTGCATTTCCCCAGGTTTCCCCATGATCCAGCAACTTAAGGGTTATTACTGGGCTCAGCAGTAATAACCCTTATTCTGTGATTCTCTGATTCTGTGTTCATGCCAAACTTGTTAAATATTTAAATATCATCCTTGTTGTTAGTACTTAGAGTGGTGTCTGGCACATTGAGCTCAAGAAATATGTTATTGATTCAATGAGTGAATGAATATGTCTGTTTCCCCACAGAATGTGAATTTTTTTTAGGGCATCTTTGAGTTCTGTAGGACCTAGCACGGTGCCAGGCAAAGAAGAGGTATTCAGACACTGCTTGCTCCTGAGATGAAGGCCAGATACTGTTCTTCTCCCTCTGATAACAAGCCCTCTTGACCAATTGACATCATGTGCCTTCGGATAAAATGCCCTGACAAGGACATTTTGCCCATGTAGTTTTCTTTTCTATTTTTTTCTGAGGCAGTCTTGCTCTGTCACCCAGGCTGGAGTGCTGTGGCGTGATCTCAGCTCACTGTAATCTCTGCCTCCTGGGTTCAAGCCATTCTCCTGCCTCAGCCTCCCGAGTAGCTGGGACTAAAGGTATGTGCCACCACACCCAGCTAATTTTTGTATTTTTAGCAGAGATGGAGTTTCACCGTGTTGGCCAGGCTGGTCTTGAACTTCTGGCCTCAAATGATCCACCTGCCTCAGCCCCCCAGAGTGTTGGGATTACAGGCATGAGCCACTGCACCAGCCCTATGTAGTTTTCTCAATATATTTAACTTTTTTCTAATTAAGAGGGAATAATAGGGTAAGTTCTGTTTGAGTAATTTTCTGCAAGGCAAATGGCTTGAAATTATTTTTAATATTATTTTCACTGTTATGAAAGATTACTTTTATTTTTATTTTTAATATTATTTTCACTGTCATGAAATATTATTTTCACTGTCATGAAAGACATGCACTCCCACCCACCCAGCCACATCAGGAGACTCTCCTAGATTAAAGAAAACTAGATAAACCTAACAATTATATGCAATGTATGATCCTTGATCATGTTTGGGATTAACAAATAAGTCGCAATGACAGATATCATTGGGACAATTTGGGAAATTCGAATGCAGAGTAAACGTCAGATAATAATGTCAAATTTCTTGAGTTTTGGTTACATAAGAGATTTTTTTTTCCACAGAAGATACAGGCTGCTTTTTCTAGAACTGACATTATTGCAACCTACACCCAAATTTTCAGCAAAATAAAAATAAAAATGGCAAAAAATGTTAACTAGTGATGCATTGTGGTGATAATATAGGTCATTGTGCTATTTGCTTGCTTATATTTGAGGTCTCCAATTTTTCAAAATAAAAAGAGCACATAGTTTTGGAAAATAAACTCTCTTTAATATCCCACGGCTAATAGTCACCCAATAGTCATGCTGTAGCCCAAAGAAGACTGGAAATACGCATTTAAAAGTTATGCATGTGAACACCTGTCTGTAGTCTAAGATACTCAGGAGGCTGAAGTGGCAGGATCACCTGAGCCCATGAATTTGAGGCTGCAGTGAGCTACGATCATGCTACTGCCCTTCAACCTGGGTGACACAGTGAGACCCTGTATCAAGTAACAAAAACAGTTATGTACTGGACTCCAGCAGTGCTATGAATTATAGATTCCACTGAGAACCTCTTCCTTGATTCTGAAATCACAGCACTTCAGTAATAATTGCTCCTCTTCCTGGACTATTAAGAGAGATTAGACGTATGCAGACAATCACAAGCCAGAGAAATACCCAGTATACCACAGAGCTTTCTGCTTCCAGAACCTTCCATTAATTCTTGGATTGGGGCCACCTTAGTCAGCAACAGACTGGAAGACTCAGCAATGTAGGGGAACTGCTTTCAGGCCTCTTGTGTGAATGAGAGAGCGAGAACCGAAAACAACGCGAGGGATTTCCAGCAAGGTGAGTTCCTGAATTCCAAGTCATGAATTCTGGGAGTTCACCATCTTGGGTGTTCATTAGAACCACCTGGTTCATAAAAAAAAAAAATACAGAGAACCAGGCCCTACCCTGGAGAGATTCTGATTTAACTGGTGTGTGAACCAGGCCGCACGTGTTTTGTGTGTGTGACTTTTTCATTGTGGTAAAATATGCCTACAATTTATGCTTTTAAGCATTTTTAAGTACATTGTTCAGTGGTATTATGTACATTCGCATTGTTGTACAACCATGACCACCATCTATCTCTGGAATTTTCATCTTCCCCAATGGAAACTCAATACCTGTTAAATACTCCCATTTACCCTCTCCCTAGCCCCGGACAACCACTATCCTTTCTGACTCTATAAATTTGACAATTTTGGGTATCTCATACAAGTGAAATTATGTAGTATTTGTTTTTTTGGGGATTGGAATCTTACTTGGACATAATAATGTCTTCAAATTTCATCCATGTTATAGCATGTGTCAGAATTTTTTCCCCTTTTAAGGATGAACAATACTCCATTGCAGGGATATATACAGTATTCCATTGTAGGGATATATTGCATTTTGTTTATCCCTTCAGCTGTTGATAGACACTTGGTTTGCTCCTGCATTACTATTATTATTAATTTTTTTTTTGAGATGGGGTCTCATTCTGTCACCCAGGTTGTAGTGCAGTGGCACAATCTTGGTTCACTACAGCCTCGATCTCCTGGACTCAAGTAATCCTTCCACCTCAGCCTCCCGAGTAGCTGAGACTACAGGCACATGCCACCACATCCAGCTATTTTTTTTTTTTTGTATTTTTGGTAGGGATGGGGTTTTGCTGTGTTGCCCAGGCTGGTCTAAAACTCCTGAGCTCAAGTAATCCACCCGCCTCAGCCTCCCAAAGTGCTGAGATTACAGGCATGAGCCACCTTGCCCAGCCTATTATTATTTTTAAGCTTCACAGGATTTAAAACTTCTAGTCTATGTAACTATCCTTAATGTCTTTAGGTCAAGATGCTCACCATCTTTAAATTTATTCCAAGGAAGTACGTAATAGAGCATGGGCTTGAAATTCAGAGATCTGAGTTCAAATTCCGTGTCTTATCATCTGTGAGAGCTAAGGCAAGTTATCAGCCTTTGTAAGCCTTAGCGCCCTCATCTGTAAATTGGGGGCAATAGTGATAGCGCCCACTTCACATTGGTGGACCCAGTGAATTAATGTGTGTCAACTGGTTGGCATTGGCTCAGCACATAGTGTACGCTCGGTAACTGTTAGCTTTTGCTGTGAATTGCCACTTCCTGCCTTGCTCTTATTCTAAATCTGCAATTTTTGGGGTGTAACAGAATCTTCTCTACCCCTTGCTGGATCAGAATCTTTGGGAACCCAACTTTGAGAAGCTGTTTTAGAGGCTTTCCAATCAAAATCACTGCATAGAATATTAGAAGCCTAAATTTTGAGCTCATAA
This sequence comes from Cheracebus regulus, assembly GCA_963574635.1. Taxonomy (NCBI): domain Eukaryota; kingdom Metazoa; phylum Chordata; class Mammalia; order Primates; family Pitheciidae; genus Cheracebus; species Cheracebus regulus. The sequence goes on along the minus strand of CAUYQU010006904.1, from coordinate 18,811 downwards.
TCCAGTTTAGAAAGATATGAATTCAGACCCTCCCAAACTGACCTATTATGCTGCCTTGGAAAACAGAGTTCTGAGATTAGTCATGATGCATTTATATTGCTGTAACCATAGGAAAAATAATGAGGTCCCCTCCCTCCCTCCCTGTCTCTCTCTTTCTCTCTCTCTCTCTCTTTCTCTCTTTCTTTCTTGATGGAGTCTCGCTCTGTCGCCCAGGCTGGAGTGCAATGGCATGGTCTCGGCTCACTGCAACCTCTGCCTCCCTGGTTCAAGCAATTCTCCTGTTTCAGACTCCCGAGTAGCTGGGATTACAGGTGCCCGCCACCACACCTGGCTAATTTTTTAATTTTTAGTGGAGACAGGGTTTCACCATATTGGCCCGGCTGGTCTTGAACTCCTGACCTTGTGATCCACCCACCTCAGCCTCCTAAAGTGCTGGGATTACAAGCATGAGCCACCGCGCCCGGCTCCCCTTCTCTTTCCTAAATGGCAATGCCTGGCTGTTTGGATGAAAAAACAGTTTCATGTTCTTAATAGCAGTAACCAAGTAAATGGGAAGAATAGCCAGTCTGTGTCATGTAGAAGGGTACATCTATCACCTGTGCCTTGCCCATGAGCTCAGGTGAAATGAGGGTCCCTGGACCATTTGAGTTGTTTGGTATAAGGCAGAGAGGCTGTGCTTAGCAACCTGGCTGAAAGGGATTTGGGTGTGAGCCACAGGTGAATCCTGCACCACTTTCATCACCTGCTGCCATTCTGGCACATTATATGTGACCTTCCTCTCTTTGCAAACCACCATCTTTCCAGGGAGGTGTAAGGGAGAGCTTGAGTGAATCTAGAAATGGGGCTGCTGTTGGCTTGCAAAACAGATGGAAAGCCTCTTTTAAGTATGGACTCTCCTCTCCCCATGAATCCTTTTCTGAATCCATTCTCTCCCTTGGTACTTGGAAAAAGGGCTGCTCACGGGTAGATTTGCTGGGTAAAGTAAGAAGATGGGAGGAGGGACGAGAGTGGGATACTTTCAACTCTGAGATTTCATTGTGAAGGACTTCAGTGGCTGGGGGGTCTTGGGCTTACAGGTAGAGAACTAACAGTGAAGCAGAAAGAATTCTTTCCCTGCCTCCCCAACATGTCAGCTGTAATTCTTTTCCTCTTTTAATTGGAATTTTATACTGAGGTTCTCCTGGCAGATGCAACAGACTGAAGCGGTGGAAATGGATTTTACAGAAAATGCATGGTTTATAAATCTTTTTGTGAAGAGCTTAGAATGTAAACTATTCCATCTGGTGTGGAAGAACTAGGAAGAAACGGGGCAGCTTTAGATGCTCAAAATTTATACGATCTTACTCTTTTAAAAATTACTAATGCAATTTGTGAACATGTAAAACATTTGAATGCTACAGAAGCATATACAGTAAATAGTAAAGCTCTTTCCCTAATCTTATTTCCCAGAGATAACCCTTGTTAGCAGTTTGGTGCATCTGCTTCTAGATTTCTACCCCCATGAATAATATGAAAAGAAAACTGACACTTTCCCCTGCTTCCATTATGACTAAGCACATCATGTATCACCGTCAGGAGAGAGAAACAGCAATTTTCAACCTGAGATAAACCGAGAATAAGAGTCACTCTGTCTAGTCCTGAACCCTCAAATATTAAAACCTTCAGTAGTTCCCATAAATCTTGGCAAAGACAACTTCATCCCTACCTTTTGCAACTATGATGTCTAAACACAGGTTACTTCTTTTGTGGCTATTGTAATATCTTGAGAAAGATACTGTTTTGTTTTCCAGGAACAGATTAATATAAAACAACTTGGTCACCTTGGCAACTTTGCATCTGTTTTCTTTTAAATAATTGTTTTTTTCTTCTTCTTTGGCTAGCTTGTCTTTTTGAAGGTGGATTCCCTTGCATTTGTTTTCAAGTAAAATCTCTTCTTCTCTGTTTGGCTTTATGTCTTTCTTTGACAAAATAACAATGATAACATAATATTTATGAGGCATTTAACATGTGCCAGACACCATGTTAAATGTTTTTCAAGGATTATTATATTGGTCCTCACAACACCTCGAGCTAAGTGCCTTGTGGTTTCCATTTTACAGATGAGAAAACAGACACAAAGAAGTCAAAGCAATTTGGCCACAGTCACGTGGCAAGTTTGGTACAGTGATTGTACACACACACAGGCACAGATGCACAGGAGTTTGCATTTTTTTCTCTCTTTCTTCTAAGAATATGAATAGGCCAGGTGCAGTGGCTCATACCTGTAATCCCAGCACTTTGGGAGGCTGAGGCAGGAGGATCATTTGAGTCCAAGAGTTCAAGATCAGCCTGGGCAACATGGCAAGATCCATGTCTCTACAAAAAACTTTTAAAAATTAGCTGGAGGCCAGGTGTGGTGCCTCATGCCTGTAATCCCAACACTTTGGGAGGCCAAGGCAGGACGATCGCTTGAGTCCAGGAATTCAAGACCAGTCTGGGCAAGGTAGGGAGACCCTATATCTACAAAAAATTAGTTGGTGTAGTGGCACGTGCTTGTAGGCCCAGCTACTTGGGATGCATGGTGGGAGGATTGCTTGAGTCCCAGCGTTCAAGGCTGTGGTGAGCTCCAGCATTGGTGACAGATTAATACCCTGTCTCAAAAAAAAAAAAAAATCAGTCAGGTGTGGTGACACGCACCTGTAGTCCCAGCTACTCAGGAGGCTGAGGCAAGGGGATCACTGGAGCACAAGGGTTTAAGGTTACAGTGAGCTATGGTTGAGACACTGCACTCTAGACTGGGTGACAGAGCAAGACCCTGCCTCTTAGAAAATAAAAAATAAGTAAAACAAAATTACAAACAGTATCATACTACATTTGTTCTGCAGTCTGCTTTTTTTCCCACTTAATATGGGGTGGGCAACTTCCCAAGCTAGTGTGTCCAAGTCTGTCTTATTCTCATTTTCTTTCTCCATCCACGATTAAAATAATAAGTTATATTGAGAGACTTCCTGATGTTACATCATCCTTGTATTCTTGGGGAAAGTCTTAATTTGTTATGATGCAATCTTTTTTTTGTAACTTTTTATTTTCAAACAGCTTCAAACTTATAGAAACATTGTGAGTATGGTTGTCTTATTCTTTTTAAGGGCTTCCTACTGGTTCATTTAAATGGTCATGTCTCACTTATGACAACTATAGACATTTAGTTATTTCAAGTTCAAGTTTGTTGAGATTGCATAATATGCTGCAGAGGACATTCTAATTCGTACATTTTTGCCTACATTTGAGCCTCTGCTTTGGGTGAATTTCTAGGAATGGAATTGTTGAGTCAAAGGGTATATGGATTTACATTTGGAGAGATAGAGCCAAATTGCCGTGCAAAAAGTTATCCAAATCTATGCTCCCACTAATCGCATTTAAGTGCTCTTTCCCCCACATCATTGCCAATACAGTACATTATCAGTCTATTTTCCCTATTCTGATGGGTGAAAAAGAATCTCAAGGTAAAATTCCATAATTAATGGTGAGGTAGAGCCATCTTTTCACCCTTCGGATGTTATCTCCTCATAGAGGACTTTTCAGACCAGCTTATCTAAAACGGGCCAGCTCTCCCTGGTGACCCACACGGTGCCTGGAACATAGAAGGAGATCAATAAATATGTGTTGATTAACAAGTGTATGTATAAATGAATATTTATTGATCCTTTGTATTTCTTCTTGATGAGTTTTGTACTCATACCCTTTATCTAGTTTTCTATTGGTTTGTCTTTTCTTACTGAGCTGTGGGAAACTTACATATTGTAGACCAGCACTGTGCAATAGAAATATAATGGGAGACACATAGGTGATTTTTAAATTTTTTAGTAACCACATCAAAAAAGTAAAGATAAGTAGGTGAAATTTACTTCAATAATATGCATTGTATTCAATCCAACATGTCCAAAATATTATCATTCAAAGCTGTGGCACTAGCCATTTTTCAAGTGCTCCAAGTCACATGTGACTAGTGGCAACAGTACTGAATAACTGAACAATATTCCTTGATCTGTTAAATATTTTAAAAAATTTTATCCCACTTTCTTCTGGTCTGTCTTTTAAAAATATTATAAAATATTATGATTATAGTATTATTAATATAACTCCTGAGTGAATTGATTTGTACCAATGACAATTTTTTTTTCTTAAACAGCTTCTCACTCTGTTACTCAGATTGGAGTGCAGTGGCATGATCTTGGCTCACTGCAATCTCAACTTCCCCCGGCTCAAGTGATCCTCCCATCTCAGCCTCCGAAGTATCTGGGACTACAGGTGAGTGCTACCACTGCCTGGTAATTTTTGCATTTTTTATAGAGATGGGATTTTGCCATGTTGCCCAGGCTGGTCTTGAACTCCAGAGCTCAAATTATCTGCCTGCCTTGGCCTCCCAAAGTATCGGGATTACAGTCATGAGCCACCATGTCTAGCCTACTCTTTTTCTGTATGTGCACACGTCTATGGAATTTTGTCCCATTGTATTAGTCTGTTCTCATGCTGCTAACAAAGACATACTCGAGACTGGGCAATTTATAAAGGAAAGAGGTTTAATTGACTCACAGTTCAGCATGGCTAGGGAGGCCTCAGGAAACTTACAGTCATGGTGGAAGGGAAAGCAAATATGTCCTTCTTCACATGGCAGCAGGAGAGAGAAGAATGAGTGCTGAGTGAAGGGGGAAGCCTCTTATAAAATCATCAGATCTCATGAGAACTTACTCACTATCATATGAATAGCATGGGGGAAACTGGCCACATGATTCAATCACCTCCTACTAGGTCCCTCCCATGACATATGGGGATTATGAGAACTACAATTCGAGAGGAGATTTTGGTGAGGACACTGCCAAACCATATCATTGCACTCCTGGCCCCTCTCAAATCTCATGTACTCACATTTCAGAACACAATCATGTCTTTCAGCAGTCCCCCAAAGTCTCAACTCATTCTAGCATTAACCCAAAAGTCCAAGTTTAAGGTCTTATCTGAGACAAGACAAGTCCCTTCCACCTATGACCTTGCAAAACCAAAATCAAGTTAGTCATTTCCTAGATACAATAGGGGTATAGGCATTGGGAAAATACATCTGCTCCAAAAGGGATAAATTGGCCAAAACAAAGGGATAACAGGCCCCATGCAAGTCTGAGATCCAGTAGGGCAGTAATTAAACCTTAAAGTTCCAAAATGATCCCCTTTGACTCCATGTCTCACATCCAGGTCACACTGATGCAAGAGGTGGGCTCCCATGGCCTTGGGCAGCTCCACCCATGTGGCTTTGTAGGGTACAGCCACTCTCCCTGGCTGCTTTCATGGGCTGACACTGAGTGCCTGAAGATTTTCCAGCCAGGTGCATGGTGCAAGCTGTTGATGGAGCTACCATTCTGGGTTCTGGAGGATGGTGGCTCTCTTCTCACAGCTCCACTAGGCAGTGCCCCAGTGGGGACTCTGTGTGGGGGCTACAACCCCATATTTCCCTTGCACACTTCCCTAGCAGAGGTTCTCCATGAGGACTCTGCCACTGTGGCAAATTTCTATCTGGACATCTGGGCATTTCCATGCATCTCTGAAATCTAGGTAGAGATTCCCAAACCTCAATTATTGTCTTCTGTGCATCCTCAGGACTAACACCACAGAGAAGCTACCAAGACTTGGGACTTGCATCCTCTGAGGCAACAGTCCAAGATGTGCTTTAGCTCCTTTTAGCCACAGTTGGGGCTGAAACAGCTGGGATGCAGGGCACCAGGTCCAGAGGCTGCACACAGAGGGGCCTGGCCCTCAACACCATTTTTCCCTCCTAGGCCTCCAGCCCTGTGATGGGAAAGCCTGCCTTGAAGTTCTGCAGCATGCCCTGGAGACATCTTCTCCATTTTCTTGGTGATTAATATTTGGCTCCTTATTACTTATGTAAATTTCTGCAGCTGGCTTGAATTTCTCCCCAGAAGATGGGATTTTCTTTTCTATCACAACATCAGGCTGCAAAGTTTTCAAACTTTTATGATCTGCTTCCTCTTGAATGCTTTGCCATTTAGAAATTTCTTCTGCCAGATACTCTAAATCATCTCTCTCAAGTTCAATGTTCCATAGATCTCTGGGGCAAGGGCAAAATGTCACAAGTCTGCTTACATGGCAACAGTGACCTTTATTCCAGTTCCCAACAAGTTTTCCATCTCCATTTGAGACCACCTTAGCCTGGACTTCATTGTTGATGTCACTATCAGCATTTTTGTTGAAGGCATTCAACAAGTCTCTAAACTTTCCCACATCTTCCTGTCTTCTGAGGCCTCCAAGTATCTAGGAAGTTCTTGTCTTATTTTCTTATCTTATTCCGAGCCCTCCAAACTGTTACAACCTCTGCCTGTTACCCAGGTCCAAAGCTACTTCCGTATTTTCTGGTATCTTTATAGCAGCACCCCACTCTCTGTGGTACCAATTTACTGTAACAGTCTGTTCTTACACTGCTAATAAAGACATATCTGAGATTGGGTTTATAAAGAAAAGAGGTTTAATTGACTCACAGTTTCACAGGGCTGGGGAGGGCTCAGGAAACTTACAATCATGGCAGAAGGGGAAGCAAACATGTCCTTCTTCACATGGTGGCAAGAGAGAGAAGAAGGAGTGCCGAGCAAAGGGGGAAGCCCCTTACAAAACCATCAGACCTTGTGAGAACTCACTCACTATCACAAGAACAGCATGGGCAAAATCGGCCCCATGATTCAATTACCTCCCACTGGGTTCCTCCCATGACACATGAGGATTATGGGAGCTGCAAATCAAGATTGAGATTTGGGTGGGGACACAGCCAAACCATATCACCCATGTAGATTCTAGTAACCATGACTACAATCAGGATACAGAACTGCTCCATTACCACAGAGAAATTCCCTCTATGTCGCACCTTTCCTCCAGGTCCATTGTCTATTCACTTACATTTGTGGTGCTTGGACATTGCCAAGTTCTTTTCTAAGCTACAGAGCTCATAATTTCAAAGACCAACCACCCTTATTTGAGGGTGCTAAGCAGCCAGTTGCTGTCTCTCTTCATCCTGCAAAGTATCTTAAAAAGAAGGGACTTTAGTTTCTTTCTGGCTTTAATTTTCCTCTGTGATACAAATGAATCTTAGAGTATAGAACAAGAGCATAGTCTAATGTTCTAAGAATTCATGACACTTCAGGCTTAGCATATAGAACACATGGGTTTTCATCACACGTTTTATAAGGCATGCAGGAATATCCTGCAGTGACTCTTCTCTTTGTTCTGGGCCTGGGCTCATGTTGGCAAAACCTAACAATAGCATTCAGGTCTTGACCAGTTGCCTTGAACCAGTGAAGGTTGCACTTTGACAGAAAAGTGAGCAAGTTCCTCTCTCCTGTAGTAAACACTAATGATCTCATGATTACTGCATCTGGTTATTGCAAACTTATTTATTCACCCTTCCCTGGATGGACACATGATACCTAAATACCCATGGGAGGAAAGTTGGGCAGGAGTCAGAAGTGAGGGTGACCGTTTCCATGCTGAACCTTAGAAAGGCTGCTGTGGGGGACAGCAAGGCAGTCATGAGACTGTGCAGTGGAGACTCCCAGCCACCTGTCAGAAGGCACAGGCAGCTCCTGGCGTCCACACCCCAAAGAAGAAGATACCAGAGTAGCCCCATAAATTTCGATAACTGGCACTGAATACCAGTAGGTCTAATGTTCTAAGAGTTCATGACACTTCACACCGGATGGCAAAGCTACTCCACTGCCCTAAGCCAGGAAAATTTGGAAAGTACTTTGCCCTTCCCTTCTGGTCTTTAGATCAGGACTCTTGCTACATCCCACATGACACCCTGGATAAGACAGCAGTACCTATGGGATTGCCGCCAGTGTAGACCAGAGATGAAACTATCCAAAGTTATATTTTTATATCTCCCTGTATTCACAGTTCCCAATCCTAGCTGCACCTTAGAATTACCTGGGATGCTTAAAAAATTCCTACACCCAAGCTCCTTCCCAAACCAACTGAATCAGTCTCTCTGGGGGGTCCTCAGCATCAAAAAAAAATCCAGCATCAAAAAAATTCCTCTGCAAAAAAAAAATTCTGATGCCATCCCAGCATCAGAATTTTTTTGGAAAGCTTTTCAGGTTAATCAGAGGGGCAGCCAGAGTTGAGAACCACTGTCCTAGATGGACAGCCGTTCATTCATTCATTCATTCATTCATTCATTTAAAAACTACTTCTTTAGTATCACCTGTGTGCCTGGCACTGCTCTCTGCCATCATGGGGCTTACTTTCTTGTGGAGACAAAAAATAAATAAATAAACATGTAAATAAGACGAACACAGAATATTATTAAGGCAGGAAAAGTAGGGTAGAGGAGGGAGTTTTTTTGAGTGGGAAGCAGGTAGACTGAAACCCGAAGGCTTGAGAAGAATGCAGGCCTGCAGAGAGCAGTGGGGAGAGGATGCCTGGCAGGGAGGATGGTAAGTACAAAGGTCTGGAGTGGGGAAAGAGCTTTTTTGTTGAAGGTTTCCCAAAAAATGCAGTGTGGCTGAGCTGTAGGAGCAAAAGAAAGAGGAGAGGGGACAAGAGAGGAAAGAGAAGTGGTGGGAGAGGGGGAGAGAGAGATGAGGTAAGGCCAGAAGGGAAACCAGGAGCTATATTAGTAATCATAATGAATTGTCATATTAAAATAAGTTAATATTTATTGAATACTTATTCTGTGCCAGGCCCTGGACTAGCCACTATATGTGCATCATATAATCGATTCCTTACAATAACCCCCATGGAGATAAAAGTAATCTTATCCCCCATTTCACAGATGAGAAAACTGAGTCTGAGAGAGGAATGCAAATGATATTTCTGTGTTTAAAAGTAACTTTCTAAAAGGACTCTCTTTCTGTATGTGCACATGTCTATGGAATTTTGTCGCATTGTATTAGTCCGTTCTCATGCTGCTAACAAAGACATACTTGAGACTGGGCAATTTATAAAGTAAAGAGGTTTAGTTGACTCTCAGTTCAGCATGGCTGGGGAGGCCTCAGGAAACTTATGTAAGCAAAAGTTAGTGCATCCATCCACAAAGCCCTTAGGATAACTGTTTTATTACACCCCAGAGAACTTAAGAGCTAGATTTGATGCACTGTTTGAGGCGCCAGCACCAAGTAGATGACTTAAATTTAATAAAAATTTGGTTACTGATAGAGAAAATAGGTCAAGTAGATCTCTAAGTTGTGTTACTAATCTCACTGTCAAAAAATTTATTTTTTTTTCTTTGTTCTTGCCACATTCACTCTTGCTCTCTCTGTTTTTTTTTTTTTTTTTTGAGATGGAGTCTCACTCTCTTACCCAGGCTGAAGTACAGTGGTGCGATCTTGGTTCACTGCAGCCTCCACCTCCCAGGTTCAAGCGATTTTCCCACCTCAGACTGCTGAGTAGCTGGGATTACAGATGCACACCACTATGCCCAGCTAATTTTTGTATTTTTAGTAGAGATGGGCTTTCACATATTGGCCAGGCTGGTATTGAACTCCTGACCTCAGATGATCCACCTGCCTCAGCCTCCCCAAATGCTGGGATTACTGGTGGGTAGATGGGATGGGAATATTGTGCTTTCTCAGCTCTAAAGCCTTCCATGGCTCCCTATTTCCCTGAGAGAGACTCACATTCTTCATTTTGCCCTTCCTAACCCTTCAGGGGTGGCCCCTGTAGCCTCTCTCATCTCGCTTGGATCCTTTTCCCTTGCTTGCTCTCCCCCTTTCCTGTCCCCTATCTTTGTCCAGGTCATCTCCTCTCTGCGTGTGGCCCTCTTCTCTCTCTGTCTCATGTGGCCAGCATCTGCTCCTTCTGCTCTTGGCTGACATGTTGGCACCTTCAAGGCAGCCTTCTCAGGCCTCTTCATCTCTTCATTTTTTATTTTTTGAGACAGGTTTTACTCTGTTGCCCAGGCTGGAGTGCAGTGGAGCAATCATAGCTCACTGCAGCCTCAAACTCCTGGGCTCAAGCAGTTCTCCAGCCTCACCCTCCAGAGTAGCTGGGACTATAGGTGCACACCACCATGCCTGATTAATTTTTTAATTTTTTTTGGTAGAGACAGGGTCTCCCTATGTTGCCCAGACTGGTCTCAGACTTTTGTGCTCAAGTGATCATCCTGCTTTAGCCTCCAAAAGTGCTGGGATTGCAGGCATGAGCCACTGTGCTCAGCTGGGTCCCATATCTTAAGTAGGTCCTGTGATCGTAGTCAGTGGGTTCTGACTCAGCTCCAGGTTTATTTCCTTCATGGCTCTTGATGTGAGTCACAGTCATTTGATTCAGTGGCCTTTTGACTTTTGAGTGTTTGCTCTGCCACCTGAGTATGAGCTCTGTGAAGGCACAGACCATATCTCAATGGACTCATTGCTCCAGTGCCTAATGGAGGGTCTGACACCTAGCATTCCCTTAACATATATTCCTAATAAAAAAAGAAAAATATTCATGCAGCTAGGTTTTCATTTTCCAACCTGTAGCCCTGCTTTTTTTCTTTTCTTCTTCTTTTTATTTTTTTGAAACAGACTTCTTAGGAATTTGCCCAAATATGTAACCATTTGAACAGCTGATGATTGCTGGTGTGTAAAAAGAATGCTTGGTTGACCAAACAATTGAGGCTCTATTTCTGTGATCCTAAAGGGATTAATTTTGTTACCTGAATCTTTTTTTTTCCTCCACACTACTAAAAAAATCAGATTATCTACAGATCTGAAAGACTAGATTAATTTTTGAGCTTTCACTTGATTTTAAGCAAGAGTCCTGTGGACAGGACTTAATTTGGATCTTGGGTTTCCCAAAGGCAAGAGCTATAGTGGTATCCACCAATTGTTTTATAAAGTGAAAAATCTTCCATGAGACTGAAATTCAAGAACCATAACCTAACATTGGCCTTGGGGATTAAGATATTTTTTTCTCTAATACTGAAAGACACTATATCATGGAGGTTGAAGGTGTGGGTTCTGAGCCAGTCTGTCTGGGTTCCATCCCAGTTTTGCTACCTACTTGCAGAATCATGAGCAAGTCAACTGATTGTACCATATTCTCTGCTTCTGTAAATGGGGATGATGGTTAAAAAAAAATGTACCTACTTCATGGAATTTCCTGGCGGCTTGACTGGATGAATACACTGAAAGTTCTTAGCATAGAGCTTGGTACATAACTCACATTTAATAAATGGGAACTAATTTCAGCCATAAGAAGGGAAAGAGTAGGTCTAATGTGACATTTCCCAGGCAACTAAAACATTGTATGCCATTTTTCCTATGCATTTATTCATTCATTAGACAGTTATTAAACTGCTACTATATACTGGTGCTTTTGTAAGGCTGGGAACACTAGCCACGTGTGCTCAGGCAGACAAGGTCCCTGCCCTCAAAGAGTTGAAGGAACCATACCATTAGCACTCAAGCGTATCATTAAAAATGTTCAGGCAGGGAGAAGTGCTATGAAGGAAACAAGACTGAACCTTATGGTAGGGAGGAACTGGTAGTCTATTTGGCTTCCATTTCATACTCCAGATTTACTGATGATTTTCTTTTAAATGGAAACTACCCCCTTCCATCTGCAGCTGCCAATATTAGTGTATGTGTATGTAAATTGCACCATGCCCCATTTTATTACAGACAATATTATAAACTAGATATATGGTTCTTTAATATAGTAGCTGAACCCAAAGGAAAATCAAGTCTTCATAGGAAAGGCTATAAAACTTAGTTTTCCTTATTTTTTATTTTTTTTGAGACAGGGTCTCACTACATCGCCTGAAATGCAGTGGTGCTATCATGGCTCACTGCAGCCTTGACCTCCTGTGCTCTAGTGATCCTCCCACCTCAGCCTCCCAAGTAGCTGGGACTATAGGTGCACACCAACACGCCTGGCTAATTTTTTGTATTTTTTGAAGATGGGGTTTTGGTATGTTGGCCAGGCTGATCTGGAACTCCTGAGCTTAAGCAATACACCTGCCTTGGCCTCCCAAAATGCTGGGATTACAGGTATGAGCCACGGCACCTGGCCTCCTCATTTGTAAGGTGGGGATAAGAATATCTATGCACAGGTTTGTTGCAAGGCTTAAATGAGATGATGGCAAAAGGGCCCAGCATTATCTCACTTAAGTTTGAAAACTGCACAGAGAGGTTGGCATTAACATTTCCATTGTATAGGTGGGAAAACCTAGTGTTGGAGAAGTTAGGTTAAGGAGCGGAGCTGGGATTCAGACTTAGGAGTTGAATTCAGAGCCTGACCCAACATGATGTTTGCCTTTGAATCTGTCCCCAGCCCAGTGTTCATGCTGGGGGCCAAAGGAGGAGCTACAAGCAAAAATGGAAAGCAGTTTTGTGAAAAACTCTGGGATACATAAACAGACCTCTCAAAAAAGGTTCACAAAGCAGTGAAAGGAGCAAGGGCCAGAAAATCCACAAAAAGGAGAGAAAATATTTGTAATTCACATATCTGATGAAGTATTTGAATCTAGAATATATTTTTAAAAATCTCTTAAACTCAACAATAAAAAGACAAACAACCCAGCTAAAGAGGGGCAAAGTATCTGAATGGACATTTCTTTGAAGAAGATCTACAAATTGCCAGTAAGCACAGGAAATGCTCAATATCATTAGTCATTCGGGAAATGCAAACCAAACCTCAAAAAGATACCACTTCGTATCTACTGGGATAACCACAATAAAAAAGGTAATAACATGTGTTATTGAGGATATAGAAAAACTGGAACCCTTGTACAGGGCTAGTGAGATTGCAAAATTGTGTGTGTGCTTTGGAAACAGTCTAGTAGTTCCTCAACAAGTTAAGCATATCATTATCATACCACCTAACAATTTCACTCATAGCTCTACACCTAAGAAAACTGAAAAAATAAATTCATAGAAAAAAGTTGTACATGAATATACATAGCAGCATATTTGTAAGAGCCAAAAAATGGAATCAACCCAATGTCCATCAATGAATGAATAAAAAATACAGTATGAAATATCCATACAATAGAATATTATTCAGCCTTAAAAAGAAGGAAGTACTGATTCATGCTACAACATGGAGGAAACTTGAAAACAGGATGTTAAGTGAAAGAGGCCAGATATGAAAGATCACATATTGTATGATTCCATTTATAAGAAATATACAGAATAGGTCAATCCATAGAGACAGACAATAGATTAGAGATGGCCAGGGGTTGGGAGGATGGATAGTTACTGATAATGGATTGTATTAGTCCATTCTCATGCTACTATGAAGAAATACCCGAGACTAGGTAATTTATAAGAAAAGAAGTTTAATTGACTCACAGTTCCACATGGATGGGGAAGCCTCAGGAAACCATGGTGGTAGGCAACTCTTCACAGGGCAGTAGGAGAGAGAATGAGCACTGAGTGAATGGAAGAAGAGCCCCTTATAAAACCATCAGATCTCATGAGAACTCACTTGCTATCATGAGAGCAGCATGGGGAAAACCACCCCCATGATTCAATTACCTCCCACCAGGTCCCTCCTATGACAGGTGGGGCTTATGGAAACTGCAATTCAAGATGAGATTTGGGTGAGGACGCAGCTAAATCACAACATTCCCACTCATGACTCCTCTCAAATCTCATGTTCTCACATTTCAAAACAAAAATCATGCCCTTACAACAACAGTCACCCAAAGTCTTAACTCATTTCAGCATTAACCCCAAAGTCCAGGTCCAAAGTCTCACTGGAGACAAGGCAAGTCCCTTCTGCCTATGAGCCTGTAAAATCAAGAGCAAATTAGTCACTTCTTAGATACAGTGGAGGTACAGGCATTGGGTAAATACACTCACTCCAAATGGGAGAAATTGACCAAAACAAAGGATGCAAGTCCAAATTACAATAGTAGTCATTAAACCTTAAAGTTTCAAAATGATCTACTTTGACTCCATGTCTCACAACCAGGTCACTCTGAGTCAAGAGTTGGGCTCCCACAGCCTTGGGCAGCTCTGCTTCTGTGACTTGGCAGGGTATATAACCCCACCCTGGCTGCTTCCATGGCTGGTGTTGAGTGTCAGTGGCTTGCACCAGGTGCACAGTGCAAGCTGTTGGTGGATCTACTACCCTCTTCTCATAGCTCCACTAGGGAGTGCCCCCATGGGGACTCTGTGGGGGGGCTCTGACCCCACATTTCCCTTTTACACTGCCCTAGCAGAAGTTCTTCATGAGGGCTCCCCTCCTGCAGAAAACTTCTGCCTGGACATCCAGGTATTTCCATACATCCTGTGAAATCTAGGAGGTGGTTCTCAAACCTAAATTCTTCTGTGCACCCTCAGGCCCAGCAGCATGTGGGAGCCCCCCAAGGCTTGGGGCTTGCACCCTCTGAAGCAATGGCCCAAGCTATACCTTGGCCCCTTTTGGCCATAGCTAGAGCTGAAGCAGCTGGGATGCAGGGCACCATGTCTGAGGCTGCACACAGCAGGGGGGCCCTGGGCCCATGAAACCATTTTCTTCTCCTAGGCCTCCAGGCCTGTGATGAGAGGGGCTGCCTTGAAGGTCTCTGACATGCTCTGGAGACATTTTCTTCATTGTCTTGGTGATTAACATTTGTGTCCTGGTTACTTAGACAAATTCAGGCAGCCAGCTTGAATTTCTCCCAGAAAATAGGTTTCTCTTTTCTATTGCATTGCTGAGCTGCAAATTTTCCAAACTTCGATGCTCTACTTCCTCTTGAATGCTTTACTACTTAGAAATTTCTTCTGCAAGATACCCTAAATCATCTCTCTCAAGTTCAAAGTTCCACAGATCTCTAGGGTAGGGGTAAAATGCCTCCAGTCTCTTTGCATAGCAAGAGTAACTTTTATTTCAGTTCCCAAAAATTTCCTCATCTCCATCTGAGACTATCTCAGCCTGGACTTTATTGTTCATATCACTATCAGCATTTTGGTCAAATCCATTCAGCAAGTCTCTAGGAAATTCCAAATTTTTCCACATTTTCCTGTCTTCTTCTGAGCCCCCAGACTGTTCCAGCCTCTGCTTATTATCCAGTTCCAAAGTCACTTCCACATTTTCAGGTATCCTTATAGCAGTGCCCCACTTCCTCAGTACCAATTTACTGTATTAATTCATTCTCATGCTGCTATGAAGAAATACCTGAGAAAAGCTGGCATTTATCTCCAGGGCTGTCATAGTTTTTGGCATATAGCAGGTATTCAAAAATTTTCAAATGAATGAATCAATGTAAGAGAACCTCCCTCCTTGCTTTCTGCCTTGAAGGATGGCAGTAGAAAGTTTCCCATACGCTGTGAAATGTTCTCTAGGACCAAGCACCCTGTGGCATACTCAGTGGTGCTTCTTCATGTTGGTTTTAAGCTCTTCCCCCTCATCTAAATTCCCTCTCCCAGCTTTTCTCTTTAAATGTAAGAGTCAACCGCCACCCCAACCAGCTTCTTAACCTTGGTGGCAGGGACTAGAGATGGCCATCATTGGAAGAGAAGGCTGGAGACTCATGTTTTCTCTGTCTTTGGCCTTGCAGATGTCTATTTGCCACTCCCTTGGCTTCCTTCATTTTCTTCTTCATTGAAAATGAACCTTGGACTTTGCTATAATCAAACATGAATGTGGAAAGAAATTTGGGGAGATGTTTGAAGTGACAGAGACCTTCTCACTGCTGTCTATTTCCTTCTTTTAGTAGATACTTACACCAAATAGTGAGTAAGAGGAATCTTTTAAAGGGAAAAGATTATGGGCCACCTCTCCTTCAAAAACAAAGAATTTATCTTAGGAGCATCAGGTGCCCCCTACGTGGCTGGGAGATAGATCCAAAAAGTGGGCTTACATTAGAGTGAGCTTCTACTTGAGTGGAGAAAGAGGTACTTCTTACCATCTCAGACTAAAAAAACCCACTGGAATCAGAACAAAAACAACAGCAAAAGTGCTGTTAACTCTCCAAGCATCGACTTTGGGGCAGGAGCTGTGTTAAGATGTAGTTTATCTGTCCTTAGTGATCTTCCAGACTAGAATAAAATATCAGAATAAAAGCATTTTTCTTACGTTAACTAGAGAGCTGACCATTTCAGCTCTAGAATGATATATGATTTAGAGCAAGAATCACCTTTTGGGGTGGATAAGCGTCTAATTACTGGCTGGGCATGGTGGCTTACACCTGTAATCCCAGCACTTTTGGAAGCTGAGGTGGGAGGATCTCCTGAACTCAGGAGTTTGGGGACCAGCAAGAAATGCAAAGATTAGTCGGGTGTAGCATGGTGATGTGTGCCTGTAGTCCCAGCTACTTGGGGGGCTGAGGCGGGGGCTGAAGCTGAGGCTGGAGGATTGCTTGGGCCCGGGTGATGGGTGCTGCAGTGTACCGTATTTATACCATTGTACTCAAGCCTGGGAGCCTGGGAGCCTGGGTGACATAACAAGACTGTCACACACAAAAAAAAAAAAAGAAAAGAAAAGAAAAGAAAAAAGAAAAGAAAAAGAAAAAAGAAAATTGCTTCTAATTACCAACCTTGTCCTCCTTCTTGTTGAATTCCTTATTAACTTTAGAAAAATGCTCATTTCAGACTAGAAATGAGGTCTAAATACTTTTTATGGAAACTTTGGAAAATATTAAAGCTTTTAATGTGAATATTTGAAATGATAATAGCCAAGATTTGTCAAGAACTTTGCATACATTATCCTATTTAATTCATTCAACAATCCCTTGGAGGCAGGTGATATTATTTCCAATTTACCGATGAGGAAATAGAAACCCAGAGAGATTAAATAATTCAATGAAAGTCACCTAACAATGAACGGTAGTGCCAAGATTCAAACCCTGGTGGACCTAATGATAGAGCTTGTGCTCTACATATTATAACTCTTCTTTTTTTTCTTTTCCCGAGTACCTTCTGCACATCTACATATTATAACTCTTTATACTATAACTGTCCATGATTCTGCTACTTAGAGAAAAATCATAGTAGACAGTTTGAAATACTTTTCAGCCTTTTCTTCCCTCATGCATGTTCATGCTTGTGGGGGTATGTATATGCGTATTTAGCTACTTTTAATTGATAAAGAATGAAGGATCTCATTGCACAGACAATTGTGTATTATGTCCTGTTTTTTCATTTGATCATTCACCCAAGCATTTCCCTGCATCATAAAAATTCTTCAAAACCATTATCCTAACTGTGATGTAATACTCTATGTTATAAATAGATAAATTATTATTTACTTTGCCAATCTCCTATGTTGGAATCAATATTTATGTCTTTTTCATATTTATAGCACCAATAATGAATATTAGGCAGTTACTCTGTGCTAGGCACCATGCTTCATATTTGGGAACTCATTTTATAATTTATTTCATAACTAATGCTGGATGAACAACTAATATGTAAATACTATGCTTCTTCATTTAGCTCATGTTTTTTTTCATTTTAATCTCTTGGTGAAACTTTCTTTGTATACACCTTGTGTGTTTCTTAAGTTTTTTCGGGTACTTTTAATTTTGTTTGCTATTGCTAATATACCAATATTCTGATTTGTTGAGTTGCCAATACTGAAATACTAATTTTAGAACATTTTTTTTCTTTTTCTTCAGACCACATTTTCTCTCTTTCAAAGCCATCCTCATCTTCTTCATTCTTTTATTTCTAGTACATATTTGGTCAATGGAAAGTGAGTTTTCTCTCTTTCTCTGTCTCTCTTTCTTTCCCAGTATCCCTTCCTTATCCTTCTCTCCATCTGTAGACTTACATAAATTTCTGAACATAGTCTGATACTTTTTTTTTCCAGGTGTAAATTCCAAACTCCTAGATAGCAGGCTTCCAGCAAAATAGTTTGATGTATGTGGGCATTTAGTAAATATTTTTAGGAATAACACTTGAGTTTTTGAATGACTTTGGGATTTCTAGTTTTGATTTTGTTTGCTCCTGTTTCTACACCTAAAAGTCATGCTGGGAATTATGAGTCTGGGCTTCAAGACTACATGGTGTATTTCCTCTTCACCACCATTAATTTCATGCTCATCTGTCTTCTTCTTGGGCTCTTAGGCTTTTTTTCTCCATAAATATTTTTAAGGACAAGTGAGAATTGTTCTTTTGGCTGTCTATTGTTAAAGCAAAAAGCTAGGGATGAATTCTGCCAGGCTTGGTTGAGAGTATTGTATGATGCTTCTTATATCGATAGGGGTAAATCTATTAAAAGAGAAAGCTTTCAGAACATCAAAGCTGTTTTCTATCAAAGTGTAAGGCAGGGCAAGATGTGGTGGCTCATGCCTCTAATCCCAGCACTTCGGGAGGCTGAGGGGGGCAGATCCCCTGAGCATAGGAGTTCGAGACCAGCCTGGGCAACATGGTGAACCATCTCTACAAAAAATACAAAAAAATCTAGATGCAGAGAAGGCCTTTGACAAAATTCAACAGCCCTTTATGCTAAAAACCCTCAATAAACTAGGTATTGATGGAACGTATCTCAAAATAATAAAAGCTATTTATGACAAACCAACAGCCAAGATCATACTAAATGGGCAAAAACTGGAAGCATTCCCTTTGAAATCTGGCACTAGACAAAGCTGCCCTCTCTCTCCACTCCTATTCAGTATAGTATTGGAAGTTCTAGGCAGAGCAATCAGGGAAGAAAAAGAAATAAATGGTATTCAAATAGGAAAGGAGGAAGTCAAATTGTCTCTATTTGCAGATGACATGATTATCGTCTCAGCCCAAAATCTCCTGAAACTGATAAGCAACTTCAGCAAAGTCTCAGGATACAAAATCAATGTGCAAAAATCACAAGCATTCCTATACACCAATAACAGACTTAAAGAGAGCCAAATCAAGAATGAACTGCCATT
>CAUYQU010006902.1:0-59741 GCA_963574635.1 Cheracebus regulus | reverse complement strand
TCTGCCTTCCCGTAGCTCCACTCGCCAGTTCAAAGGGCACACAGACCAGTGGATTTTGTACGGAGACCCGCCGCGCCGCGGCGCCAGCAAAGCAGCCGCGCCGGCCAAAACAGCCGCGCCGGCCAAAACAGCCACACTAGCGACCCGTGGGGCTGCTCCGCCTGGGAATCTCTTGGTCTGGGGGTAATAAAAATCCGTCTGGAAATGCGGCGTCCACTCACCCTCTGCGCTTTCACTGGGAGCTGCAATCCTGAGCAGCTCCTAATCCGCCATCTGGCATATTCTCCAGAAAGGTTGTTCTTTAAGCCACTGAGTTTTGAAGTGGTTTGTAATACAGTAATCCCTGATTAATACAGAGGCTTGGATTTTTTTTTACTACCTTAACATAAAATTATTTATTCATTTATTTTTAGATTTAAACAATTTTTAGTGGGTATATAGTAGGTGCATGTATTTATGGGGTACATGAGATGTTTTGTTACAGACATGTAATGTGTAATAATCATATCATAGAGAATGGGGTATACATCCCCTCAAGCATTTATCCTTTTCATCATAAACAATCTAATTATACTATTTTAGTTATATTAAGATGTACAATTATTATTGACTACAGACACTCTGTTTGCTATCAAATAGTAGGTCTTACTAATACTTTCCAACTATTTTTTGTACCCATGAACCTCCCCTTCCTCACCATTCCCATCCTTCCTAGACTCTTGCAACCATCCTTCTGTTCTCTGTGTCCATGAGTTCACTTGTTTCGATTTTTAGATCCCACAGATAAGTGAGAACATGTGATGTTTGCCTTTCTGTGGGCTTGGATATTTTAATTCAATATCTATCGTTTTTCTAGTTTTCTGTGTATAATGAGACATCTTTTTTACTTTTTTCTTAGAAACCTAGGAAGACACCTTCCCGACATAGATACAAATAACTCCTATATACCATACACTTAAAAGCTCACAAGAGACAGAAGAGCAAAGGGAGGGACTACATCTTATTTCTACTCTTCAGTGTCCTGCAGCTGGGCAGCAGCATATGATTGGTGGGAGCTCAGCATGTGTTGACCTCATTATCTCACGTGACACCTGCTGCCGCTTTTATCTCCCTTTCTTAGTATTTGGATTTGTCACAGAATGAATGGTCTGATTCATTTGGCCTACCTGGCCAGCTCTGCATGTGTCCCCTTGTTCTCTCACTTTTCCATGTAGATAGTTCTCAAGGGTCCCAACCTGGAGGAAGAGAATGTCTTTCCAGTTGGTGGTGGACTGAGCTCAATGGTCAAGAGTATTGTAGTTGTAGTAATAATAGTAGTAATAGCAGCAGCAGTAGCAGCTAATATTTATTGAAACCTTATCAATATGCCAGTCATTCACTTTAATGAATTTGTTAATTTAGCTAATTAGTTATTTATTATTTCTACAAAGGAAATGTAGACAAAGGTGGGTTACTTGATTCTCCCAAGCTAACTCAGTTAGGCAAATGGCAGAATCTTATCTTTTAGCAAACACCCTGGCTCAAAATGTGGCTAGCTGTGTGGTTACTGAGGTTAAAACTAAGAAGTATTAAGCAGAGTCATTTATAAAAGTTCCCTGACTACAAATCACCCATAAGCTACAATCGCCAAAGCTTCTAAATATCATTTGTATTTCTCATTAGCCAAAAAACAAGTATTACTGAGAGCATCATATAGGCCTGTGCTTGTGCCAGTTACTATAGAAAGTTGGAAAACATATAAACTATAACACAAAAGCATCATGTAAGAACCTTGGCTCTAAAAGGGCTTATACTATTTTGAAGAGGCTAGACTTACACAGTAAAATGACCAAAAAATAAGATGCAGTCTAATAATAATAATTTTAAAAGAGAGCAAAGGAGATCTGAGACCTCACCTTTTGCAAGGTAGAATCTGAGTCATATTTCAAATCTCCTTTTCTCCTTCTCAGGGCAAAACCACAGCTTTCATTTTTGAACATCACAGAACTAAAAGAGGGTCCAGTAGGCCAGACTAACCTGTGTTAGCAACGAGAATAATCTCCAGAAAAGAAAATTTACTTTGGGATTTAAGATGATCAAAACTGATTACTTCTCAAGAGGCTTAGAAACCCAAAGCTGTAAACACAGCTGGGGAAACACTTGAATGTGGTGCCATAAAAACTCCAGTGAATAATCCCTCCTTCTGCTTCATGACACGCATACTACACCACATACATGAATCCATAGGAAAGCAGTAAATATTTTTATACAACCTTGTTGTATAAAGAAAAGGAAAGAAAAATGTATAGAGACATGCCCACCCACGTCATCTATGTGTGCGATATAAATGTCTCTCTCGTTTTGTTGAAGTTAAGATAAAGGATTACATTCAGTCCAGACACTAAATTGTAACACAGAGATGTTATATGACTAAACCTATAAAAGCTGGGTTTGTCTTCTCAAAATTTAGAGAGTCAATAGAATTATTTCTGATTGGATGATAAGTAAATTCTCTATTATTTGTTGACCAATAGTCAGCAACAGAAATTGAGCCAGTTTTCTCCACATAGAAAATTTTTGACTTATCAAGACCTCTGTTTTTCCCCCCAGAAAGATAGATATCTTTATGTTAACAATTATTTTCTCTGGTAACTTGGTTAGGAGTTTGATTATTTATTTTTCTTGTTGGTGTTTTTGAAATTTTTCAAAATACATCTATTGTTTCTATAATGAAAAGATACTGTGATTTTTAAAAGCAATCAACCTTTCTTACTGATAGACATTCTTACACCATTTAAACAAATTACTCCTAACTACTTTGCCTACCAAATAAATCCTTGTCTTTGTTTTATTTTAAAGCAGTTTTTCCTTTCAGCAGAGTTCTTATGATCAGTTTTCACTGAAATCTAGAAATAAATGTCAAGGTTAAGAATGTTATGATGTAGGACTGGAGCCTTGAGAAAAAAAGTATCCTAAAGAGGAAAAATATGATGCCTTAAAAATTTCTTTTTCAGATGACTTGCTGTGTGGTTCATTAGGCAGAGACACAAAAAGTACTTTCTAAAATAATAATGGCCCAGAACCTTGCTCTTTGAGATAACAAGGCTCTGTTTTTGCAGGTGGCTTTCTACTCAAAGAACAAAAACTGGAAACATCCATTGAATTGCCCTGTTTACATGTGCTGAGTCTTGCTAATAGAACAGAGCTAATCAAGCCCTGGGTACAGAGCCCTCTATGTAAAGGCAAACACCCGTCTCACTGACCCTCAGATGTGCACACTTTTCATGTTCTTTACAAAGACACTCAGCCTACTGGGAAGGGTCCTGAGGGTAGTGCTGGCCAATAGGATGATAATGCAAGCCATATACTGAGTTTTAAATTTTCTAGTGGCCACATTTGAAAAGTAAAGATCAACAAATCAGTTCATTTTAATGCTATATTTTTGTTAACTAAACATATAAACACTGGCATTGCACTATTAAACATGTATTCACATATTTATGTCCCTTTTTTTTAAAAAAAAAAAACTAAAAAACTAAGCCTTTGAATTCCAGGATATATTTTATATGCACAGCACAGCTCTCTTTGTTTTTTTCATATGTATATGTATTTTTTATTTTTATAGATATAGGGTCTCATTACGTTACCTAGGGTGGTCTGAAACTTCTGGGCTCAAACCATCCTCCTGCCTTGGCCTCCCAAACTACTGGGATTACAGGCATGAGCCACTGCACTCAACCTCATTTTGGACTAGACACATTCAAGAGCTCAAGAGCCACACGTAGCTAGTGGCTACCTTATTAGACAGTGTAACTCTAAAATGAAAATGTTTTCACCACCAAATAGGATTAGAGGGCCTTAAAGTTTTTTACATTGAGATATAATTTATGTACTGTAAAATTTATGCTTTAAAATATACACTTCAGTGGTTTTTAGTTTATTTACAAGACCACACTAAAATAGATACAAATACTATCTAATTTCAGAACATTTTCATTATCCCCCCAAAAAAATCCCATCCCTTTATCGGTCACACCCCATTCCCCCATTCCCTTCTTTCCCCAGCCTGGGCAATCACTAATCTGCTTTCTGTTTTGTGAATTTGCCTATTCTGGACATTTTATATAAATGGAGTCGTGCAATTTGTGGTCTTTGTGTCAGACTTCTATCACTCAGCATCATGTTTTCAAGTTTCACCCATGATGGAGCATGTTTATCCATGTTGGAGAAAAAAGTACTGCCTTCCTTTTTATGGTTGAGTGATATTCCATTGTAAGGATATACAGCACATGTTGTTTAGTTATTTATCATTTGATTGGCCTTTAGGTTCTTTCCACCTTTTTGGCTACTACGAACAATGCTTCTGATATGCATGTGAACGTTTTCACAAGAACCAGTGTTTTCAATTCTATTGGACATAAACCTAGGAGTGACTTTGCTAGGTTACAAGTTAATTTTATGTTTAACTTTTTGATGGCTGCACCATTTTACACACCCACCACCAATGCACGAAGGTTCTGTTTTCTCCATATCCTTGCCAGTGCTCATTATCTCTCTTTTTAACTATAATCATCCCAGTGGGTATAACAGATCTGAAGTCAGCTGGTATTCTCACCAATTAAAAACAAATAGAAACTGTGATTACAAAATGCAACAGGAGTTATAATATTCTTATAGATTTAAAAGATTAAAGGTTAAACTCACATTTGCCCAGTCTGTTTGTAAAGAAACACATTGTGGCTTTGTTAAACAACTGTTTTATTCTGTCTGTGCCATTAGCAAGTGAGGCAAGTTCCTTTACTATAAATAATTAATATTTATTTGCAGTTACTGGATGTTTTATCTATCAGTCATCTATCTATATATCTAATCAATCTATTCTCAAAATGTGGTTCATATACCTGCAGAGTTTGCATTTCTATGTTCACAGGTTATAATTTTGCATTATATAATTTTGCATTATAACCTGTGAATATATTAGAAATGCAAATGCTCAAGCCCCAACCCAGATGTAGTGAATTACAAACTCTCTGAGTGGGATCCAGCAATCTGTGTTTTAGCAAGCCCTGCAGGTGATTCTGATGCAGGCTAACATTTGAGAACCACTCATCTAGAGCAAACATATAATGTGACCAAAGTTTATGGAAAAAACAATGGGTCAGACACAATGTTAGGTGTTGGGTGCATTTGGGTGGAGGATTCAAACTGTAAAAGACATGACTGAAGAGTGTGGATGATAGGCAGTTGCTTGGTGGGTACCACGTATATTGCTCCACTGATGGATACACTGAAGTCCCAGATTTCATCATCATGCAATACATCAATGTAGCAGAACTGCACTTATACCTCATGAATATATACACATAAAAATAATAAGGTAAAAAAATTAGATTAAATGTATGAAGGAAAAAAAGACACAACTTTTCTCCCAGTGCTTAGAGTCCAGTGGATTTGATGAGTGGGTGACTCATCGTTAACCTATAGTGCAGCACGCTCTAAATCAAGGTATGCACATGTTCGCCACTCAGGGAAGGCTGAGAAAGCTCCCCTGCAAAAATGACTTCTGAGCTTCTGATAAACTTAGAAAGCCAATATCAGTCTAAAGAAATTCAATTATATTTGTTACTCCTGCTACTTTCAAAGAGAATCCCAATTCCATAGCATGGCCTTCAAAACACTTTATTAACTGGTTCTTCCTGATGTCTCCACCTTCACCTCCCAGGGAGCGTGTTACTCAGAGTGTATACACAGGGCACGGTGACATCACCTGGGAACTTGTTAGTGCAGCAGAATTTCAGAGCTCCCTCCTGACCTACGGCATCCACATTTCACCAAGATCCCCAGGTGACTTGTGTACATATGCAAGTTTCAGAAAACCTGCCCTCGCTGCTGTGAGGGAATTGCATTTCTCCAAATCAGACAAATTATATTCTCTGCACAGCACCCTCTGCCTGGGATGCCCTCTCCTGACATCCCTTTACCTCCCTTTACGGCATCACACTCACTGTGGGTTTCTATTTGCCTGTGCCTCTTCAGTACTGGATGGTGAGTATCTCCAGGATAGGGAGACTTTTGTTTTTCTGTCTAATTTGCAAGATTCAAAACCTACTTGCTGCCTTGCGTATAATGGATGCTCAGTCAATGCTCATTTAATGAAAAAATGGATGGATGAAACAATGGATGGATGAATGTCTACCTAATGTAGACACTGCCTCGGCAGTAAATTGTACCTAAAGATTTACAGTCCACTCTGTCACACTCATATAAGTCTAGTCAGTTGTCTGGTTTGCTAGAGTTAGACAGAATCAGACAGAAAGTTAAGGTAGGAGGAAACTGGGCAGTGGCTAGGGGTCAAAATCTGGTTTCTACTTTTGAACTGTTTACATTATGGTTTCTCATTAAGTTTTGTTTTTCCAGACCCCACCTCAGATGACAGAGGGAGGGACATTAACTGGGCACTGATCTGAGAGTTGGATTCTAAACCTGGTGCCAGCCAGTGGTAAATTGCTTTGGGCCTTTGATTTCACCCCCACCGGATTTGTTGCCTCATTAATAAATGAAAAAGTTGTAAGAGGCCATCCTGGAGGTCTCTCCTAACCCACCCTACCAGCTACCAACAGGTCTTTTTAAGCACAAAGCATTCTCATATATTGGTACAGAGGCCCCTTTGGAAATGAGGTTTTATTTAAAAAGGACTCTGAAGGTTAATCATCAATTTTCTTAACCTTTTTTTATAGGCAAGTTACACTAAGTTATATGCTTCTTTTATTTCTCGATAAGAGACATGATCTAGA
This sequence comes from Cheracebus regulus, assembly GCA_963574635.1. Classification (NCBI taxonomy): domain Eukaryota; kingdom Metazoa; phylum Chordata; class Mammalia; order Primates; family Pitheciidae; genus Cheracebus; species Cheracebus regulus. The sequence goes on along the minus strand of CAUYQU010006902.1, from coordinate 52,968 downwards.
TATTTTTAAAGACATGATCTATTGCATATTTAGTGTTTCCTAAGAAAGAAACTGTTGAATCTGCTTTGAAAAGATCTATGTATATCATATGCCAGGAAGAGTGGATTTTGATTAAGAAATTTGGCATTTGCAATAAATCCAACTTTGTTCTGAGTGATTAAGTTCTTTAGAAAACCTATTGACTTTTCAAAGTGCGTGGATTAGAAATACTGACAATTTTCAAACCACTAGCCTTGCATTTTAATGCCCCGGTGTCGCAGGAGTGAACAGTAAACCTCTGTTGACACACACTGGGCCACTCAGCACACATGAAGTGTGTTGACCTGATTGACGTGGTGAGACCACAGCTCCCCTTGTTCCCCCCATCACTCTCTTACCCCAGGGCTAGCAATGGACCATTATCTCCAATTTTGACATCTGAAGAGAGAATCTGGATGCCAGGAAGGAAGTTTTTCCAAATTGGTATAAAAAACATCCCAAATCCTCTTATTACAACAGGATACAGTAAATACAACAAAGGAGGAAGTTCATGAGAGTGAAAAGGTTTAAAAGTGTAAATGAAAAATACGTCTAAAAAAAAACAAGATCGGCTTAACACAGTGAAGTTGCTTGTGTTTATTGGGAAAACACTCACTGCTGGAGAGATGAGAATTAGAGAGGGAGGCTGACCCATGTGCTACCAGAAAGATGGTACATCATTGTCTGCCACAGGACTTGGAAATCTGATCTATGTAACTGGAAGTCAATAGCATTTTCTTTCACCATTTTATTTCTCTTAGAAATAAGATATTATTCTTTTGGAGGAGAGTTTTAATGAGTGAATACAGTTGCACAAGAAAGGTGGAAACAGTTTGTCCTTTACATTAGTCAGAGATTAGGGAAAGTGTTGAAGATGATAATGAGCCATAAAGAGCTTTAATAACGTAACCTAGCTTGGTGCTGAAAGAGATTTCAAAATGGTGGGCTGATGTCATCACTCAGAATTCATAATCCTAGAATGATCACTTGCATACATTGTATGACTGGACCGTATGTGGGCTAATGTCTTCTTAGTTATACCTGAGGATGAGCACATTTGACTCCATAAATGAAAATGAGATGAGAGTAATTCTTTTTTTTTTTTCAAGATGGAGTCTCACTCTGTCACCCAGGCCAGAGTGCAGTGGCATGATCTCGACTCACTGCCACCTCCTCTGCCCAGGCTCAAGTGATCCTCCCACCTCAGCTTCCCAAGTAGCTGTGACCACAGGTGCGTGCCACCATGCCTGGCTGATTTTTGGTATTTTTTGGTAGAGATGAGATTTCACCATGTTGCCCAGGCTAGACTTGAACATCTGAGCTCAGGTGATCCACCTGTCTTGGCCTCCCAAAGTGTTGGGATTATAGATGTGAGCCACCACACCCAGACTCAAGAACAGTTCTTATACAAACCATAAGTTCTTCCCAGATTTTTGTCAAGAGTATTGTGACTTAGTGGTACAAAGAGGGTTATGATGGCGTGAAATGTAATTGTAGCCTATCAAATTCTCAATATGAAGTTATATGGCTATGTTTTATTTTTGTTAAATTCACTGAGAATTTATAACTATCAAGAGATTTATATGTAGTCTTTATATAATCCTCATACTGACAACCTAGTGAGGCAGGTCTATCCTTGCTACTATTTTATAGAAGAGGAAATTGAAGCCTAGAGCAATTAAATAGCTTGCTCAAGGCTGCACAGCGAGCAAGTAGCAAAGCTAGAATTTAAGCCCAGGTCTGTCTGCACCTGAGCTCAAGTTCTAGGTTTTGAACCTTTTTTAGCTTAAAATACAAACTTGCATGGAAAGAGCTGTATATAGGTAGCTATTCCTCAAAGGAATATAGGTTTTTGTGACTTGGGGTTCTTCGTGGAACTTGAGCTCTTAACTCCATCCTTTTGCTTGCCTCTGAAAGCTGGACCATCAACAATGCCTTTTCTTGAGTTCTTTCTGGCTGTCCTCCTTACTTGCTTCCTCTTCTCACTACCTACATGCATAGGTTTTCTTTGTTTAGAGTAACCCTTTACATGACTCTTTTGTACCTTTCCAATAATTAGCCTATTTCTCTCTGATATGATTTGGCTGTGTCCCCACCCAAATCTCACCTTGAATTGTAGCTCCCATAATTCCCACATGTTGTGGGAAGGACCCAGTGGGAGATAATTGGATCATGGAGGCAATTTCCCCATACCATTCTTGTGGTAGTAAAAAAGTCTCATGAGATCTGATGGTTTTATAAGGGGAAACCCCTTTTGCTTGGTTCTTATTCTCTCTCTTGCCTGCCACCATGTAAGATGTGTCTTTCACCATCTGGTATGATTGTGAGTCCTCCCTAGCCATGTGGGACTGTGAGTCCACTAAACATCTTTTTCTTTATTAATTACCCAGTCTCAGGTATGTCTTTATCAGCAGTATGAAAATGGACTAATACATCTCCTTTTCACAAAATAATCATCTCTTTGGTGCAACTTCATGGCCCTCACTGCCCACCCTTCCACTGTGCTGAAATTATGCCCTCCCAGGGCTCTCAGGATCTACAACCGCCAAACCCAAGGCCTTTCCCCGGGGTCTTTCACCTTGACTTTTTTGCAGCATTTGGCCTTGCAGACCACCTACCTCCTGGAGTGCTGCATATGCACAGTAGGCACACAAAAATTTATTCAATGATTTATTAAATAAAATATCCGAACATTTTCTGGATTTTTCAGTACAATGTATTGTATTTAAGATCACAGAAACTTTTTTTACATGTAAACATCCTAATAATTTTAAAAGAATTCATTAGAAAATGATTTCAGCTAAGGAAATGCTCAACATTGCAATGATAGTCCTCTTTTGCAGAGTAAAGAATAGATTCAATTGTTTTTAAGAGATTTATATATTTTTAACGTAGATATTCTTAAAACTTGTAGGCACATCATACATACAAATTAACTCAAAAGGGATCATTGGCCTAACCATAAGACAAAAAGCTGTAAAACTCTTGGGGAAAAAATAAGAGTAAATCTTCATGACCTTGGATTAGGCAATGGTTTCTCAGCTCTGACACCAAAAGTACAAACAAAATAAAAAAATAAATTGTTTTTTCATCACAATTAAATTTTTCTGAGCTTCAAAGGACACTATCAATAAATTAAAATGACAACCCATGGAACTGTGAGAACATATTTGCAAATCAATATCAGATGAGGGACTTATGTTAACAATGTATACAAAATTCTTGTAACTCAATAAGAAGAAGACAAGCCAATTAAAAAATAAAGGGTTTGAATAGATATTTATCCAAAGAAAGTGTATGAAGGGTCAATAAGCACATGAAAAGATGTTCAACATCATTAGTAGTTTGGGAAATACAGATTAAAACCAAAATGAGGCCAGGCATGGTGGCTCATGCCTATAATCTCAGCACTTTGAGAGGCCAAAGCAGAAGGATTGCTTGGGCCCAGGAGTTTGACACCAATCTGGGAAATATAGAGACACTCTGTATCTACAAAATAAAAAATAAAAATAGCTGGGTGTGATGGCATGCACTTGTGGTCCCAGCAACTTGGGAGGCTGAGGCTGGAGGATTGCTGGAGCATGAGAGGTCGAGGCTGTAGTAAGCCATGACTGCATCACTGCACTCCAGCCTAGGTGACAGAGCGAGGCCCTGTCTCAAAATGTTAAAGAGTTACCATATGATCCAGCAATTCCACGTGTGTGTGTGTGTGTGTGTGTGTGTGGTGTGTGTATCCAAAAAAACTGAAAATATGTGTCTACACAAACCTTCATAACAACATTCTTCACAATAGCCAAAACATGGAAACAGCCCAAATTTCCACCAACTGGTAAATGAATAAATAAAATGTTGTATATCCATGTAATAAAATGTTATTCACCAATAAAAAGGAATGAATATTGACATATGTTGCAGCATGGATGGACCTTGAGAACATTATGCTAAGAAAAAGAAGTCTGACACAAAAGGCAACATGCCACATGATTCCATTTAAAAGAAATGTCCAGAATAGGAAAATCTATGGAGATAGAAAATATGTTAGTTTTCAAGGACTGAACAGAGGTGGGGTAGGAGTAGAAAAAGATCGCGATGGGTCCAGGGTTTCTTTTTGGGGTCATGAAAATGTTCTAAAACTTGATGGTGGTGATGGTTGCATAACCCCTGTATAATAAATATACTAAAAAACAATGAATTATATACTTTAAAGGGTAAATTTTATGGTATATGAATTATAACTCGATGAAGCTCTTTAAAAAGAAAAAGAATCGAGATTAGCTACCTGCAAACTAGTGTTCATTTCCTCATTTGTTCATTTAGCAAGTCTCTGTTGAGCATGCCTTGAGCCAAGGACTGTGCTAGTGTTAGGCATAACAGGGTTTTGAAAAGATCACCTGGCTTCAGTGTAGAGACCAGCTTAGCAGGGCATCAGAAGCCTTACAAACACTGACAAAATTGGGAGCTAGCCAATACAGAAAGTCACATCTCTTCTCATTCAAAAGTTATTTCTTTTTGCCATAAACAGGCAAACCAAAGAAAAAAAAAGGGAAGTGAACTCTTCGTCAGCTCTTTTATGATCCAAGGGAAGCTCCAGGGTTTCTTGGGGGTTTCAGAAAAGAGCTTTATAATAAAAAAAAACAAAGACTTGAGTATTAAATTTACTTTTGAAATCTAATAAAAACCATATCATGCACCCATCTGTGCCAAGAGTCTGAAATGGAAATTGAAGCTAGAAGCACAGCAAGCAGCCTGGAAAGACTTTACTCGTCATACATCTTTGACAAAAAGCATTATTATAAAGACTGGCCAAGGATCCCAGGTCGGTTTGGTTGGGCAGGAGTCGGGTGTGGGAGCACTGCACGCTTCTGCAGGAGCTCCTGTTGGCCTCTGCAGCTTCCTGAAAACCCTAGGTACACTTACTGGGTTTTCCAAGGACATTTCAGGCTTTGTACCCAGCCTTTGTCTCACAGGATAATGGTGGCTTCAGGGAGAAGGAAAGCGTGGCTGGCTTAAGGAGTCTTCCCTAGATTATGCGATGGAGACAGAGTTTAGAGTTCTTGGTGACCTTGGAGGTTCCCTATCCACTTAATCTCTTTCCATGGCCTCTGAAGATACAGGGTGGTCCTCGGTATGTGTTTATCATTCTTCCCAATGTAAACTACTCATTAACATTTATAAGAAAAGCCCAGTCAAGTGTAGGTAAACTGATTCTAACAGGGTTGAACAATCTTGAAAGTTTAATTCCCTTCCAAATAACTTGGGTTGACTCTCACATTATTTCCATGAGAATTCCTACTAATGGTGAGCTCTTATGTTGAAAGAAACTCAACTACAGATCAACAAAACAAGATTTACTACTCTGACTTGATGCCCCCTAACTCCAATAAAGTGAGATAATCCCAAGCTGAATCCTGTCAAATGAAAGTAAAGAAAATTCAAATTAGAAAGATAATTGTTAAATAAATGCACAGAAAGAGTAATTTTTCGCCTTTACATGTGCTTAGAGGTAAGCCAGTCTTGAGTCAGCATATCTCTGAGGATGGACACGCTATCTGTTCAGATTTAACTAACACAGTGCATTGAATCAGCATCTGCTAAGCCTCTGTTGGCTTTTCTACTCCTCAAAGAAGGTCTAGAAGTGCTTGGGGTGGAGCAGAAAGCCTCCTCATTAGCCAGTTCTCCTTCTGCATGCCTCTCCTGGAAATTTCAATGGGATGAATGCTGAGCTTTGAGTTAAGTGGACCCTGAATTTACGTCATTCTGACTTCACAAGTCTCTGAGGAAAAATGCATTTAGGAAAGAACCAAAGGAGAAAATCATAGATACCAGTTTACAACACTCCAACTTGAAGGCATTTTTCTTTAGTGCCTCTTCAAATTTTCAAGAAATTTAAATTCATTGAACACCAAATCATCTGGTGAATTTCTACTGGGCAGAGTCTGGCAGTAGACATTTGATTGGAAGAATAGAGGCAGATGAAGACTCTTCTTGAAAATAATCATCAGGAGAAACAGACTACCCACAGAATAAGAGAAAATATTTGCAAACTATGCATCCAACAAAGTATTACTATTCAGAATCTACAAGGAACTTAAACAAATTAGCAAGAAAAAAATCCCATCAAAAAGTGGGCAAATGATATGAATAGACATTTCTCAAAAGAAGATATAGAAATAGTCAACAAACATGAAAAAATGTTCAACATCGCTAATTATCAGAGAAGTGCAAATTAAAACCATGATGAGATACCACATGACTCCTGCAAGAATGGTGATTATTAAAAAGTCAAAAAAGCAGTAGAAGCTGATGTGGATGTGGCAAAAAGGAAATGCTGTTGGGAACGTAAAGCACAACCTCTCTGGAAAACAGCATGGAGATTCCTTAAATAACTATAAGTAGGTCTACCATTTGATCCAGCAGTCCCACTATTGGGTATCTACCCAAAGGAAAAGAATTCATTATGTGAAAAAGACACATGCACATGTTTAGAGTAGCACAATTCACAATTGTAAAGATACGGAACCAACCTAAGTACCCATTGACCAATGAGTGGATTAAAAAACTGCGGTACGTGTATACTACGGAATACTACTCAGCCATGAAAAGAAATGAAACCATGTCTTTTATAATGACTTGGATGGAACAGGAGGCCATTATTCTAAGTGAAGTAACTCAGGAATGGAAAACCAGATACTGTATGTTCTCACTTAAAAGTTGGAGCTAAACTATGGATACGCAAGGGCATACAGAGCAAGATAATGAACTACGGAGGCTCAGATGGGAAAGTGTGTGGAGGGGGAATATGAGATTAAAAACTACACATTAGGTACAACATACACTACTTGGGTGATGGGTGCACTAAAATCTCAGAATTCACCACTACATAATTCATCCATGTAACCATAAACCACTTGAACCCCCAAAGCTATTGAAATAAATATTAAAAACAGACAACCAACAAACAAAAAGACTCCTCTTGAGATAGTATCCGCAGCAAATATACAAGTTTAGAATGTTTGTCTGGGTTGATTAGGGGGCTACTGAAATAGAGGGGTGGCTAAAGGTTCCTCCTCCCTGTCTCCAGCCATCCCTGGGTGCATCCAGGAACTGGAAACAGGACTGGAAACTATCCCCAGCAGAAGCCAGAACGATGGCTGCAGGTTTAGGCCGACTCCAGCAAACACGCAGACTTGCAGTGCGAAGAGCTCACTCTGGATCTTTCTGTTCCTGCTTTGGCCCATTCTTTTCCAAATGTCCCAGGCCCTGCCAAAACTTGGCTTCACCCCGAGGCCTGGGAAGAAAGTGCATTGTAAAAGACGCAGTCTGCCTTCCAAATGGCTTCTCTGCACCGCAAGCTGCAGCCCCGCCCGAAGCAGCTCGAAACCAGCGGCAAGCCATTAGCGCCGTGGATGAGGCAACGGAGCTGAACGGGAGGTAAGGGACAGACTCAGACCCGGAGGATGGGAAAAAAGACACTCCTGCCTTGTATTTGTTCAAGTTTTAGGGTAATCTGAGGTGGTACGGTGGATGGCCTGCACTTCTTCCCAGCTGATGCCACCTGGAAAACGCGGAGGCCAACACTCCTGACTTGGATAGATTCCTTCAGTTTGGTTTTATTTTTTTAAAGTACTGCAGGTACGCCTTGTTTTGATTTTTAAAATGAGTGATGCTGCTTTATCCTCTATATGGTTGTACAATAAAGACCAAAATACATCGATTTTCTCATTCCTTCAAAATACTGTTTCATTGAAAAGCCAAAATCTCTACCTTGTACCTAAACTAATATTTTCTGCTATGTTTTACTGGTCCAGGAAAAAAGAAGACACTTAATCATTTTGCAAACATGAGTATTTTTCCATGAAAATAGTTTCTTGGTTAAAAAACGGTGGTGGGGAAGTGGGGGTGAGAATAACAACCATATGGGTTTTCCCTTTACCCTGTGCTAGAGAGTATTCCAGGAGCTCTTGCTTAAAACAGACTTTCAAATTAAGAGCAAGTCATTAAAATGTTTTGTCACTCAGAATTGGATATTTATACAGTTGAGCCTCATAGTTATGAATTTACCTACTAGCTGAAATTTTTTTGTAACCCCCAGATCAGAACTCACGGTGTTTTCACAGTCATTTGTGGACATACTCAGAGCAGCAAACATTGGAGTCAAAGGACACACACATTCTCAGCAGAGGTCAGACAAGGTGACTTTCTTGTTTCAGCTCTCCTGCTGGAAGTAAGCATCCTTTCTGCGATCTTCTAGCGCCACTTTTTTCTAGATTCTTGAGCTTTTTCTGGGTGATTTTGCTGTTTCAAATGGCCCCGAGCATGGTATTGGGTGAAGTGCAAGAAGACTGTGATGTCACTTCCAGAGAAAATATATGTATTCCAGAAATTTCCTTCAGGCCCACATCACAGTGCTATTGGCTATGAGTTTCATGTTAGTGAATCAACAACATATATTAGATAAGGTGTGTTTACATAGGAACACATATAAAACAAGCATATGTATTGATTGGCTGATAAAAATGTTGTCACCAGAGGCCCACAAGAAGCTAATCTGGTAGTTCTCCTAGGAGCAATGATTTAGAACTTGCTAATTCAGTGTTTGAAGTGACTTCAAATAACTGAATTACCTCAAATATCAAGAAATGATTGCATCAACTTTTAGAATTTAAAAAAGGGAACCAGGATAGGGTATGGGAACCATCCGCCAGGGTGGATCAGGGCTCACCTGGTTGCAGAGGGTTTACATGGTTGTAGAGGTCAACCTGGGCAAGCTGGTCAGGTAAACCAACAGGGGAAATGAGCCAGAACTTTGCAATAAGTGCCCTTGGGTCAGAAGAGCAGTTCTGTGGACAACTGGGTCAATACAGAGAAGCGTGTGTGTGAGAGGTAGGGGAGGAGGCAGTGAGCCACGGAGTCATGGGATGCAGCTACATGGAGACAATTTTAGAACCCAGTGATTTGTCTTCCCCAGTAAGACATTTGTGGACATACAAATGTCCACAAACGACTTGGTGTAATTCCATAGTTGTTACATGTTTGAAATTTTTAAATAAAATCTGCTGGAGAAAAGCAAAGAAAGGAGAGTGGAGAAAGAGTTGGGGATTCATATATGAATGTGGAGGAGAGGCCAAGCCTCCTGGGTCCTCTGGTTCTCCTCCATTGAATCTTGACCTGGAGTGGAGGCAGGCGGGTCATTGAGGGGAGCAGAGGGGTACCAAGGGCAGATCTGGGGCTGCATTATCAGGAGACCTGGCCCAGCATGAGGTCTGCTGCCTGAGGCTGGCCATTGCACTGGCCAGGCCTTTGGAACTGGCAACCACACTTAGAGTGGGGTTTTCAGGGACCCCTGTGGACAGTGGGTCTTTCTCTTCTGGGCTCGTATCCTCTCTTTTCTCTCACAGTGGGAAGCTGGCAGCAGAATGTGTAGAGGCTGCTGCTGCCTTTCCCAGACTCCCCTCTCCTAGCTTCTGTGAGTGTGGCTGCTGATGGTTTGTGGCTGCCTCCCTTTTCGGACACCTGCATTCTGCTCAACAGCTGCTCCCTTGAGATGTTACCCCCTACACTCTCACTTCAGCCAAGAGGGTCAGCCCACAGACAGGGATTGACTGAGTTGGGTACAGAAGTCCATCTTCTTTGCCTCATGGCAGGATGAATTCTGGGGTGCTGTTCATGCTCCCTGTCAGATCACGCTAAAGCAAGGTAGTTGAGGCTGTATCTTTGCTTACAATTTTCTCTGCCCTATCTTGCTGCCCTCACTCCCCTCCTCCTGAAAACACTCCCTCAAGATATAACCTATGTACAAGAATCCTTTCGTAGGTTCTACTTTTAGACAAGCTGTCCTAAGATAAGCAGTCACTAGATAGTGTGTGAGTGGTGGGGAGTTCAGGGTGGAAGGAACATAGACTTTGGAATCAGATATTTCTGGGTTCAGCCTCAGCTTCATCACTTCTTAGCTGCATGAATCCATTACATTATATGGACTCTATGATCCATATAGATGGATGGCCATGCATCCCTTGCAAAGATGTTGTGATGATCACATTAAATTTGATGAGAAAATGGATGTGAAAACCTACAGCACATAACAGGGATTCAGCAGTGGCAGCTTCCCTTGCCTGCTGGAACTTGGCCACCATCCCCATCCACGCATGGTTCTGCACTATTCTCTCTGGTCCCCCTTGTACAATAGTTTTCTTAGCCTCTATTCTCTTTTTCTTCTCGCTTTTCTATCTTCCTCTTATTACCTCTTCTTCCCAGGATTTCTTCGCCTCATTTTTTTTTACAGTGTTTTTCACTTCTTCTGGCCATGATAAACTAAACAATATGCATGGCAATTCTCAGATGCTTGTTCTGTGGACTACGGGCAGGGCAGCTGCCGTGAGGTTATCAGTTGTTGCCAGCTCGGCAGAGTTAGGTTGGGTTCATTTTTGTAAACAGGACTTGGGGGCTGGTTTGTGGTTTTTCCTGAACTAGTGTTTAGCTGGGGAAGGCTATGCTATTTTCCTCATGAGATGAAAATAAAGGCCATTAAAAACGGATTAGGCTAATGCTTGATGTGAGCGCCCTCATCCATCTTCCTCCACCGGGCCAAGTGGTGGCTCAGGAGAGCTGATCGCCGCAGTCAGACCTAAAGACGAGAGTTTACAGGCTCAGCCACAAACTGGCTGTGGGACTTTGGGGAGATTGCATAACCTCCTTAGGGTCCTGCTTCTCCATCACCAGAAAAGCCTGACAGTGAAATGTGTGCCAGCTACTTCACAAGGGGCCTCCTAGAGTTCCTAAAATATGATCTGGAAAGCACCGGAACCCAGTGCAGAAACTGATGGAAAACACTATATTTTGTTACTAATATTCTTGGTAATAACACTCTGAAACCACTGCAGATCAGCTCACTAGGGCAGGAAGTATGCGATACATCACCTACTCCATAATAACATTCTACAAGGAAGACAAGAAATCTGGAGGTCACCCATGAGCCCTGTGCACCCCATACCATCTGCTCAACTGGATTTGTATTGTAATTATGATTTTCACAAGCCCAGTGGAGTGGGCTGAGATAATTAACATTGTTTTTCGTCTGTCCAGCTCAGTTTTCTGTTCTTCTTCTTGCATGGGTACTCCCTTTCCTCTGGGAGTACCATTTCTACTGGTGGGGCTGTAATCAGGGTGTGGCATTGGCCAAGCGACTCACCACCTCCCATGCAGGAACCCAGCCTGGTCTCAAACCTCTGGGCTCAAGCGATCCTCCTGCTTCAGTCTTCCAAAGTGCTGGAACAGCAGGCGTGAGCCACGGTGCCCAGCCCCTCTCTGCCTTTTTGAAAACAAACAGTTCAGATGAGCCTCTCCCCCGCACACCTCTTATCTTTCTTGTCACATGGGGTGAGGATGCGCAGAATCATACCATTAGACTCTAAAGCTGAATAGTGCAGAGGCCAGATGTGGAGAGAGAAGGAAAGCACCGACATTGTTTGAACCAGATCGCCGCTTCCAGATTTCCCTGTTTTGTGAGCCAACAAATTCCTCTTTCTTTAATTAATTTGAATTGGGGTTGTCTCACATAACTCATTACAAAGTTTAAAAGAATCACATTTTAAAAAATATAAATTTCCATTTAGATTGATATTCTTCTTCCTCAAGTATTTTATACTAATGAATATTTATGATTAGAATAGAATATATTAATTGCAATTAATATATTCTATTGCAGTTAATATATTGCAATTATTTCAATATTATTATAAAGAAACATAGGACTCATCTGTTATTAGTCCTATTTTATGCTTTATGTAAAAAAAATGTCTATTGGGAAGTAGGGATATGATTTGATCAATTAAATCAGTTTAATGCTTCTATGCCACTCATGAAAAAAAAAAGCCATCTTATATACAAAACAGGAAAAAACAACCAAGAGATTGAGAAGGACAAAATATTAGCCTATAATGTTGGCTCCCCCAGGTTGTCACCTGGTGCCTTTAATATCAGCCCAGTAATTCAAGTTTGTTTTCTCACATCTGTTTTACAAATGCATACAAATATATGAGAGTACTTCTTGTCCTAACTGCAGCTGGGAAGATATATAAACCTGTAAATATTTACTAAGTGTGCATAAAATAGCAGTGTGGGCTGATACGGCCAATGATGGGGAACTAAAAGCATTAGAGCCCACTTCTGGCCTATTTGCTAACTCCTCTGTGACCTGGAGCAGGTGAGTTAAAATCTCTGTGTTGCAGCGCTACATTTACATAAAGGAGTTGCTCATGTTTCTAACTACTGAGGACAATGCCTGCTATTCAGAGTGGAAATCAAAGAAGGATCTCATAGAGACCCCACGTCTATTACTCTTTCTTTCTTTCTTTCTTTTGGAGGGGGGAGAAGGAGTGGTGGAGAAAGAGGGATGCATGCTTGCCTGGCTCAGGGGAAAACAAAACTTCATTGTCCCCCCAAAATTAGCATGCACCTGCTTCCACACGTCACTGTGGCAAGAAGAACACAATGAGGATAGAGTGGGCAGGTTTGAAATGCCCTTCAGAGATCACAGGAGAGATTCCAGCAGAGGAATGGTGAGACATCCTTGGGACTCTGGTTAGACCTTTCTTGTCCCTTAGAATAGAAAAAGGAGAGCTCTGAGGCAGAAGGGGTTGAGTGACCTTAAGCAAATCATTTCACCTTCAAGTGTCAGGTCCTGGAACTATAAAATGGAGATGATAATGCCCATATCAAAGTGTGTCAAAACAATTATACGAAATGACCAGCACAGAGAAGTAGCCTGATAGACTCTGGGTTTCTGCCCACTTCCATATGTTCACTAACTTTGACAGTAATTTGGCAAGAGGACAGCAGATAAAGCAGCCTCTGCATTTTCCTGTCAGGGAGCAAACCCTCAGCTGCCTTTGCATCTTACATACCCAATTAACTGATTCCATCCCATGTCCGTATTTAGACTCCAGTGAAATTTCTTGGATTCATATTCTCCCTTTACATCAAAAAGGAAACAAATATGAACAAGGAGACAGGGTCAGGTTCTGTAGTTTAAAACATCTGTTTAGAGTGAAGGTGTTATAAACGTGTCTTGTACATAGAACCCGGGTTCCCTTCCTCACTCCCCGAGAAAGCAAAAATGGCAACTGAGACGGTGATCTGGATGACACAGATGGAAGAATCTTGTGTTATATTAGCCCAGTTTAGGACTGAATTACTGCCTCAGCTGTTTCACTCTCCTGTTACTGCTAAGAGGATAGAGCATAGGCAGAAACAGCTCTATGAGAAGAAACCCAGTTTGCATTGGCAAAAAATCTCATAATGTAGGTATAAGAGGATCCCAGCAACAGACCCCAACACACCCTCATGACTGTAGCATCATGGACATGAAAAAGAACTACCTTGGCCCCTAAGAAACTTGTGTTTTGCTTTCTTCACAGCTGTGGTTCTCAAACGTTTGGGAATCTCTTTCCAATGACACAAGATTTTATGACCCACTAAAGGAAGCTCTTTATACCAACCATTGCTTGAAAAAAAATCTAATTAGAATCGTAGGGGTGCAGCTCTTATGATATTTCCTAGTAATGTCAAAAGTGAAAGATTCACTGATTCTAGGAGTAAGAAAATACAGTCGTGATAACAATTCCTTAATTACAAATGCTTTGCACTACACCTGTCTTTTCACATCTTATTTACTTTTTCACAATAACCCTGTGAAGTTGTAGCATTGCTCAATCCTCACAACACTGTAAGATAGGTTTGTTTCATTACTATGGAATTTTATCTCTTCTAAAATGCCAAAGAGTAGAATGTGCACCCTTATTTTGTGTACCCACCCAGAAAGAAAACAGAATGCTGCCATTTGGTGGTGGAACACACCATCAATTGCAGAAAACAAAACAAAGCCAGCTTCTGAGATATTAAAACGTGAAAGAAGGAGTATCTTAGAACTGATGAAATACGGACTGTCCCTGTTTCAGATGAGGAAATTTCTGCTGTGTTAAAGATCAGGCTGCTGACAGAGATTGGGACACCACTCAAAGTCACACCTTCTAACTGCAACCCAGTGGACTTAACCCAACCAGACCTAGTGATTTCCAAGTTGATCTTGGAAGCAAGAGAGAAGGCTCACACTGTGTATTCCTGAAACTCCCACTTTAGAAGAAATAATTTATCATTGATAGATTGCAGCCATGATGGTGGCATTTTAACAAGAAACAACAAACTAGTTTCAGAGTGAAATATGAATAATCACTTGTCCCCTGTCATCATGATATACTGCATTAATACAATATAGATACAGATCTTGTCACTGGGCATACTTTATGTCTAATTAATATGTTTACATACATATAACTCTTGATTATTTCTCTGACTTGGCTTCTCTACTGGGTTTGCAGTCATGAGACATGACTGGCTGGTAAGTTGACAGCAGAAGAAATAGACATTTTGATACTTTAACAATGCAAAATAGTCAATTGTAGTTAGTACGACTGTACCATATAGGTATAGTCAATTGGCCAGTCCTCATTATTTGCAGATTCCATAGTTGTGAATTTGCCTTGATAAAATTGAATTGTAACCCCCAAGTCAATGCTCATGGTGCTCTTGTGGTTATTTGGGGACATGCTCAAAGCAGCAAATCTTTAAGTCATGGGATGCACATGTTCCCAGCTGAGGTCCAATGTGACACTCTGGCTTCTTGTGTCAGCTTTCATACTGTCAGTTAGTGTTCTCCTTGCAGTCTACCTAGTGCCCCATTTTTCCTCATTTTTGTGCTCTTCGTTGATGATTTTGCTGTATAAATGGCCCCAAAGCATAATGCTGAAGTGCTGTCTCATATTCCTAAGTTCCAGGAAACTGTGATGTACCTTACAGAGAAAATACCTACGTTAGAGAAGCTTCATTCAGGCATGAGTTATAGTGCTGTTGACAGTGAGCTCAAAACAGATGTATTAAATAAGGTGTCCCAGTCAGATGGCTATTCTTAAAAAGCCAAAAAATAACAGATATCGGCAAGGTTGTAGAGAAAAGGGAACACTTATACACCATTGGTGGGAATGCAAATTAGTTCAGCCACTATGGAAAGCAGTTTGGAGATTTCTCAGAGAACTTGAAACAGACCTACCCTTTGACCCAGCAATCCCATTCCAAGTATATATCCAAAAGAAAACAAACTGTTCTACCCAAAAGACACATACTTGCATGTTCACTGCAGCACTATTCACAATAACAAAGACATGGAAACAACCGAGGTGTCCATCAATGGTGATTGGATAAAGAAGATGTGGTACATATACACCATGAAATACTATGCAGCCATGAAAAAGAACAAAATCATGTCCTTTGCAGCAGCATGGATACAGCTGGAGGCCATTCTCCTAAGCAAATTAACGCAGGAACAGAAAACCAAATACTGCATTTCTCACTTGTAAGTGGGAGCTAAACATTGGATACTCATGGACATAAAGACAGCAATAATAGACACGGGGGACTACTACACCGGGGACGAGCGGTGGTGGGGGGAAGGATCGAAAAACTATCGGGTACTATGCTCAGCACCTGGGTGACAGGATCATCTGTACCCCAAACCTAAAACAAAATTCTTCCTTATATTTATTTAAAATTGCTTCCTAATAAATTTTCTTTAATTAAAAAGGTTAATATCCTAGAAAAAATAAGGCATTTTTAAACAGAAACATACATAAAACAAGATTATTTATTGATTGGCTGATGAAAATAGTGCAAACAGAGGCTCACAGGAACCCAACCTCATTCTTGCTAAGTATGTTTTGGGGTCCTAAAGTATCAAAAGGGCTGTTTCTTCTGTCGGCCGCTTACCAGCCATTCGTATCTCATGACTGCAAATTCAGTGGAGAAGCCAAGTCAGAGGCATAATCAAGAGTTATTTAGGTCAGGTGTGGTGGCTCACGCCTGTAATTCCAGCACCGTGGGAGGCTGGGGCAGGCGGATCATCTGAGGTTAGGGGTTTGAAACCAGCTGGGCAATGTGGTAAAACCCTGTCTCTACTAAAAATACAAAAATTAGCCAGCTGTTGTTGGTGCATGCCTGTAATCTCAGCTACTTGGGAGGCTGAGGCACAAGAATTGCTTGAGCCCAGAAGGCAGATGTTGCAGTGAGCCAAGACTGTACCACTGCACTGCACTCCAGCCTGGGCAACAGAGTGAGACTCTGTCTCAAAAAAAAAAAAAAAAGAGTTATTTATTTACATATACTAAGTAGATACAAAGTATGCCCAATGATCTGGAAGGAAACAGAAAACTAGAATGACAGTGGTGTTGGAAATATAGGTTTTTAACATTCTTTTGTTTACATTTTCAGTTGTTGGCATTTCTTTGTAGATTTGGGTATTAAAAACAAGAGCATAGCTGGGCATGGTGGCGCGTGCCTGTAGTCTCAGCTACTCGAGAGGCTTGATCCTGGGAGGTGGAGGTTACGGTTATCTGAGTTTTCCCCACTGCACTCTAGCCTAGTGACAGAGAAAGACTCCACCCCCCCCCCCAAAAAAAAACATAAAAAATGAAAACTAAATAAAAATAAAACTAAGAGCGACTGTGAGGAAGGCAAGGAAGCACTTCCTAACAGAGCACTGTTGTGGTGGGAAAGCGGAGCAGGGAGCCCACAAGGAGAAACAACAGAGAAGTCTTTGTTTAGGAGCGCACCCTTAGCTATGAAACAGGCTGACATGCTTACGGAGGAAGCAGGGACCTCTGTATAAGCTCGGCAGCCTTCTCTGTAAAAAGTAAACTGAAAAAAATGGGAGGAGAGAAGGAATGAAGACAGTGAGTATATGGCCCTAGTGCTTTCCCACTAGGAAAAGAGCGCTGGCAAGCACATGAAAACACGCACATCTCATTGCTAAAAATAAAGAATCAAAAGTGCTGGATGTGATATTAACAGTAAAGAGCCGCCAGTTGCAGGAGAAGCACAGTGCATCCACAACCCCCCAAAATACATTAGTTTAGGGGAATTGTGGTCAATGGTAGAAACAACTAAGACTGTGTTGTTAAATACTGTGCCTCGCTGGTTTGCAAAAAACTCCCTATGATGACTTATGGAGGGTCTGGAGGGCTTTGGAAGGCAGTTTGTTTCCTGTGGCCAATAACTGATTTTTCACAAAATTGTGCATTGACTAATTCTCACAAGAGGTTTTGGAAATGGAGCTAGATTTCAGGTTCGACTCACATGAGCTACTTTCATTTGGACAGTCTTTGTTTTCCTCAGTCTAGTCCGCAGTCCTTCCGGGGCCTTCCTCAATCCCTGGCCGGGGCTGAGGCCTGGCCGTTGTTCGGGATGAAAAGGTATTGGAAGGCCGGCTGCTAATTGGAGCTTGCACCTGCAGACCCCAGCCTTGGAGGCGGCTCGGCACAGGGTACTGTTCTATGTGTGTGTGCTTGTGTGTGTGCATTTTATTTCCTCAATGAACACTGGGATGTGGCACAGTTTTTTGGCCTGGGTGTGCTGGAGGAGAACCAAGCTGCTTGGCCACTTTCTCTGTTCTGTGGAAGGGTGGGGTGGGGCGGGCACCCTCTTTACTCCCTAAGAAGGAGGGATTTCTAGCCATGCGAAAATACCCAGTGTATTCTGATCTAATCTCTTCTGGCCCAAGAGGGGACTTACCCAGATAAGAAGTGCTCTTCAGAGACAGTGAGAGGGTGCCACAGCAGGGCTTTCACCCACCAAGGAGCTGATGAATTTTTTATGAGTTTCTTGCACTTCACTCTAGTAACATTATCCAGGCAGTGCTGAAGAGGCATAGCTACAACCTCTGTGCTCAGCCAGAGAAAAGAGAAATAGACAAACTACCCAAGTGGACTGAGCGACTATGTCCCTGTTTCCCCCCACTCCACAATATCCAGGGGTTCATCCTAATGCACATATTTAATTTTGTGCGTCTGATCAATTTTGGCCTGCAGATATGCTCATGAAATCATCACCACAATCAGGGAAAAAATTCATCACCTCCCAAAATTTCCTTCTGTCTCTTTGTAACCTCTCCCTCTCCCGCCCCATTCACCAGGCCCCCAGGCAAGTATTGATCTGCTTTCTATAACTATAGACTGCTTGCACATTCTAGAATTCCATATAAATGAAATCAAACAGTGTGTATTCTTTTTGGTGTGTGGCTTATTTCACACACTTTTTTTCTGCTTAGTATTGCATTGTGTGGACATAGCACAGCACAGTCTGTTATTCATCCACCTGTTGATGGGCATTTGGATTGTTTCCAGTTTGATACTATTACCAACAAACCTGCCATGAAACTAAGACAGGAGGATTACTTGAAGTGAAGAGTTGGAGACCAGTCTGGGCAACATAGTAGAGACCTCATCTCTACAAAAAATAAAAATATCAGCTGGGTTTGCTGCTACACCTGTGATCCCAGCTACTTGGGAGGCTAAGATGGGAGGATTGATTGAGTTCAGAAGGTTGAGGCTGCAGTGAGCCATGATCACAGTACTGTACTTCAGCCTGGGCAACACAGACTGAAATCCTGTCTAAAAAAAAAAGTTAAGAAAGGCTTGGGCCACTTCCACTTTTTGAAGCTCTTGGGATATTAGAAATGAAAAAAGGAATCCCAAAATTGACCTATAAATATGCTATATTTAAAATGTATATATATGGAACATATATATATATATATGCTTTTGAACACATTCAAAATTCAACATGTAGATAACATTGGAAATGATATCAAGATTTTGAACTTGAAACTCAATGTGGGGCCTAGGACAAAGAGCTCTCCTGGCCACTGACTACTTTGTGATGGGTCATGAGGGGCCGGCACCAGCTCGGGGACCTTCCCACATACCCTGTACACCCTAAAGTCATATCTGGCATGGTTATTTTTTATATGGTCAGGGTCAAATGAATGCTACAGAGATGGCTCCAGAAAGAAAAAGCATTTCCTAGGTGTACACAGATTTTCTGCCAGAACTGGGAAGGCCAATCACAACCATTGGCCTTTTGGAGAGTCCCCTTGCTCTACTCACCAGCCCCAGCAAGCCTGTGGGGCCTGAAGCTTCCTTTGGGCTGACTATAGTCTTGGATGTTTCTGTTTACTTTGAGGTCAGGATGCTGCCATGACCATGAGAGGGTCACTCCACTTGAAGAATCTCCAGATCCCGCCTAGCCATGGCATGGCAGTTCCTACCCTCTGGGGCCTGTTACCGTCACCTCTGTGGAACTTTAGTCTCCCTTTGTCTCTGGGTATGTCTAGTGTAATGGATCTCTGTGTGGGATGATTTTGCTTTTCAGAGGCCACTTAACATTGACTGGAGACATTTTTGGTTGTCATAACTTGGGGAGTGCTATGGGCATCCAGTAGGTTGAGTCTAAGGGTGTCGCTGAACATTCTACAATGCACAAGGCAGCTGCCCGCAGTAAATAGTTATTCGGTCTCAAATGCCAGTAATGTTGAACCAAGAAACCTTGGTCTTTTTTTTTTTTTTTTTTAAAGACAGGATCTTGCTCTGTTGTCCAGGCTGGAGTGCAATGGCATTATCATGGCTCACTGCAGCCTCCAACTCCCAGATTCAAGCAATCTTCCCACTTCAGCCTCCTGGGCAGCTGGGACCACAGGCACATGCCACTATGTCAGCTCATTTTAAAGTTTTTTGAAGAGATAGGGTCTCCCTCTGTTGCCCAGGCTGGTCTCAAACTCTGGGGCTCATGTGATCCTCCTACCTCGGCCTTCCAAAGTGCTGGGATTACAGAGGTGAGCCACCACCCTTGATCAAGAAATCTTGGTCTTTATAATCTAATTAGGTTTCAAGCAGAATGGACAGAGGGTGGCTGATGTAGAGTCTGAGAAAAGGGTTCTTTGTTCATTAATCCAAGAAGGCCGCGGTACAGACATACAGATCGGGTAACATAGTTCAGGGGACTGAAGAACTGGCTGCCCAAGACCTCTCGCCCTCTCTCTTCCCTTTCTCCTCATTTTCCTTTTCCCTCCTGTTACAAGCTTTGGAGTGTAACAGATCTGGTTTCAAACCCAGGTCCTGCTGCCTGGTAACCTTGGGCAACTTGCTAAAGCTCTTTGAACCTCAGCTTCTTCACCTGAAACATGGATATAACAATAGGACTTTTCAGAATTATGAAAATGAAACAAGAGAAGCCAAACCATGTAAAAAGTTTGTTGGGGCCTCACACATGGGAAGAATTCAGTAAGTGAAAGTGATTAGTATTATTCCATGAATGGAGCACGACCTAACACAAAGCACCTTGCCAACTGCATTCTCTAGCCACTCAGCAACAGTTGGTGGCCAATTTTTATGAGTCTACAAAATCATTCACTCTAAAAGTTTTAATAACAATAACCTCTACCCCTCGAAAGCAAAACCCAGTGGGTAGGTTGCACTTATTATATTTTGTACTTCATTTTAGTGATTAAAAAAAAGTAAATGGAGGCCAGGCATGGTGGCTCACATCTGTAATCCCAGCACTTTGGGATGGGGAAGTGGGTGGATCACTTGAGGCCAGGAGTTCGAGACCAGCCTGGCCAGCACAGTGAAACCCTACCACTACTAAAAATACAAAAATTAGATGGGTGTGGTGGCATGCATCTGTAGCCCTAGCTACTTGGGAAGGTGAGGCATGAGAATCACTTGAACCTGGGAGGTAGAGGGTGGCAGTAAGCCGAGATCGTGCCACTGCACGCCAGTCTGGGCAACAGTGTGAGATTCTGTCTCAATAAAAACCCCACAACAATAAAAACAAAAAAAAAAGCCCCCTAAAACAAGAAATAAATGGAAAGTGGCTTAAGCTAGACTGATATATTATATATCGAAGTATTCATATACCTGCGTTGATATATGCCTACATGTTAGTTTATGGTCCATGATAAGAAATGTACACAATGAAGTTTATCAGAAAACACATCACTAACTGGGACTCTCATAGCAAATACCCAGGAACTCATTGGCTGCCCCATTCCAGGACAGAGTGGGATTCCGTGTCAAGTGACTTGGATAGTGACCCAGGTTGGGTAGGTCGGGCACCAGCAGGGCCTTCTTGCCAGATGGCCAGGCAGAGTCTAGGAGGTTCCTGCAAGAGGGAGTTCAGAGTATTTCTGGAAGGTCATGGTTACCAACTCAGAGAACCAGTTCTGTGAGTTTGGCTCAAAGGACATATTTAGTCAGAGTAAGAGAGAGGTGTGGTAACAGGGAGGAGGAAGTCTGGGTAAGGATTACAAGCAGCACCGTCAAAATGCACCTCTCAGTTTTCAACAGAGTGAGGGAGAAGTAATGCCTTAGCCCCAGCCCTGAGATCTAACTCGTCCATTCTTGCCAATAGCAGGAGAGTGAACCCAGGAAATCTCCAGGGAGCCAAAAGATAATCCAGGTGATAAGGGCTCAGCCAGGCAGCATCCATGCCAAAAGAGAACAGAAAGTTTGGCTTAACTCTGTTTGTGCCTGTGTTTTTCTCCTGGGGCAGGAGTGTACCGGAAAACACTCTGGGATACACAATGGCACTTACACAAATTAAGAATCCAGGGACAGGCTCTTGTGGCAAGGGAACTTTTGGGAAGCTTAGGAGTCTCATGACAGAGCTCCCTAGGAACATTCTAGAAGACAGGCTAGATTTCCTGGCCTTTTGTCACCAGCCTGGAGTGTGGCAGAGCCCTCTTAGCAGAGGGTGAATGAAGAGATTCGGTCATTTCTTTCCCTCCGGTGGGCTGTTCTCAGCGTTAAGGTGTCAGTGTGCACTATCATTGGGGTTTCCCCATGGAGGCTATTCCAGAAAAGGGAAGGAGGATTTGCCTACTCAAGCCCAAAGGGCAAGGGCCACTGAAATTGCCTTTTGAGTAATAGGAGTGGCAGACACTGAGGCATGTTGCAAAGAACTGTTCATTATAATCTTTACTCTCTCTAACCCAGCTCAGCAAAGAGCTTTATGGGAGGATTATAGTTTGAATGGGAAACATTCTGTTCATTCTCCTAAATACTCTGTGGATTGAGATCAGCAGGAATAAGGGGTCTACACTGCATGATCTTGGCCTCTCACATGATCACCTTTCCTGAATTTAGTTTAGATGAAGTATGCCACTAGAAAAAAAAATCAGGCATGTTTGCATCTCTAGAACTTGTGTCTCAATAAAGATGTTGTGAATGAATACCTGAAACCATGTGCAATACCAGATTCCTGGGCATGCATTAGTGAGGATATTGATTACTATTTCATACGTTTATGAAACAGAATCAGGAACAAGGGAAATATGAAAATAGGATGACAAGACCAATGGAAATATAAACCAGGTATGAATGTCATACGAGCCTTCATGATTGGTATAGCTAGGCATCAGATTCCACTGAGCTTCCTGGCAACTAAAGCAAAAGGAAAATATCCCCAATTACATCATTCTCATTTTCAGAAAGGAAGAAATGAAGCAATTCCTTTGTAAGTACCATACTAATGTTTAGTATGAACGAATACTAAAAAGTATGAAAGCATTTAGTATGAATGAATATTCATTACTATTTCACTCAGCATTCCCTTATAAAGGCTGATATACTCAATTTCTACTCCAAGTCAGATGAGGAAAGCTTGGTACTTACAAAAGAATTGCTTTATTTCTTCCTTTCTGAATATGACAATGATGTAATTGGGGATATTTCCCTTTTGCTTTGGTTGCCAGGAAGCTCAGTGGAATCTGATGCCCAACTATACTAATCATGAAGGCTCGTATGACATCCATACAGGTTCATATATCCATTTGTCTTATCATCCTATTCTCATATTTCCCTTATTCCTGATTTAAATTCTTGTTTATATTTCCCATGATTGTATGGCAGACCTCCAACCCTTACATGCCTCGAATTGCCAGGCAGGTATTGGTAAATGACTGGAGTGGAGTAATAGGGCCTGGTGGGGACTGTGGCAAATGGAGAGAGATCTTCCCTGGCCTCTCTGCTAAACTAACATGGCACCCCGTTCTCAGTCTCTATCCTCTAACCTTGCTTTATTCATATCCTCTAACCTTGCTGTATTCATAGCGTTTATAATTTCTCGTAATTATCTTACTTAGCTGTCTACTTGGTTATTATCTGTCTCACCTCTGCTATATTCCCGGCACCCAGAACAGTGCCTGGCACAGAACTGTCACCCAATCTACATTTGTTTGCAGAGTGAATGAACAAATATAGGGCCAGCGTGGCCAGAGTTTCTTATGTTTTAAAATAACTTGAAATTTGAATTTTTATGTGTAATCTTCTGACTGTTAGAGGTTTCGTAGCTAATATAAAAAATTAAAAACACTATGGTGGCCAGAAATGAGCTATGCTAACGTGAGGCCATTGTTCTACTTTCTATTCTCCAGTTGTAGCAACCAGTTTCTTTGTAGAATAAAGTGGTATATAAATAAATAAAAACACACATCTGTTTCACATTTTACAAAGCATTGCCACCCACTGTTAATTTTTCACTATATTTCATTATTGTTCCAATTTAACATGAATAATAAACCACTCCCACCCTCTTGCCCGGGAGTTGAAATGAACCTGCACGTTTAGAAGTGGAGGAAGCTGTAAAAGCCAGGAAGCATCCCGGCAGCCAGAGCTGGCCTGTTGGTCAGGCGTTCAGGAAAGAGGAAGGAAAAGTTCTCCGTGCTCCATTTTTTCTCTTTTTCCTGTCCCAGCACAAGAGGTTAGGCGGATGCTTCATCTGACACAGGCTGTGACCTTGAATTCACATGCAGCCTCACGCTGGGTCTGTTTTTATATTTTGTGTGCAGAACTACACTATCAGTGTGCATGTTTCTGACAATCCTTTCACATACAACCTTTGGCTCACCTGCCACTTGTCAAGAACGTTAATCCTAAAATGTTTTAGTAATGTGCGCACACGAACACATACACACTGAATAATTAAGCATAATGCAGAGTGTCTCTTTCATTTCTGCACAGTCAGTGTGATATTGATCTTATTTGTTTTAGGAAACAGTCTCTCTTGTACTTCCTGTCTTTCTCTATAATTGGTAGAGTTGTCAGTTCTTTGCAATTTAACAATGTCTCAGCCAATGATGGAGAATATGACCAATTCTAGCCAAGAGATGTTTTTCTGTATATATATATATATATATATTTTTTTTTTTTTCTTTTTTTTCCCTGAGAAGAAGTCTGCTATTCTCCCAAGAATCATTGGTTCACCTTGCTAAGAAAAAAAAGCCAGGATTCATTGGCATTTTTTACTTATGGTAAAATACACATAACATGAAACCTGACATCTTAATAATGTTTAAGAGTACAGTTCAGTAGTGTTAAGTACTTTCACACTGTTGCGTAACCATCACCACCATCCATCCTAGAACTCTATTTGTCTTGCAAAACTGAAACTCTGCACCTATTCAACAGTAACTCCCAGTTCTCCCTTTCCCTCAGCCCCCAGCAACTGCCATTCAACTTTCTGTCTCTATGAATTTGACTACTATAGGTACCTCATATAATACTGGAATTATTATACAATATTTGTCCTTCTGAAATTGACTTTATTTCACTTAATATAACGTCCTTCAGTTTCAACCATGTTGTGGCATGTGTCGAAATTTCCTTTTTTTAAAAGGCTGAATTTATCCCATTGTATGTGTTTACTACATTTTGTTACCCATTCACTGGACCCTTGGGTTGCATGTACCTTTGAACTATTGTGAATAATGCTGCCATAAATGTGGGGGTACAAATATCTGTTTGAGTCCCTACTTTCAATTCTTTTGGGTATATATCTAGAAATGGAATCGTTGGGTCATTGACAATTCTATTTTTCATTTT
The DNA here is from genome assembly GCA_963574635.1 of Cheracebus regulus. Classification (NCBI taxonomy): domain Eukaryota; kingdom Metazoa; phylum Chordata; class Mammalia; order Primates; family Pitheciidae; genus Cheracebus; species Cheracebus regulus. The sequence goes on along the minus strand of CAUYQU010006902.1, from coordinate 28,189 downwards.
TTGGTGAACCACCATACCATGTTACACAACAACTGTACCATTCTGCACTTCCATCGACAGTGCACAAGCGTTCCATTTTTTCCATGGCCTTCACAACATTTGTTATGTTGTAATTTTTCTGACTAGATAGGAGCCATGCTAAAGGGCGGGAGGTGGTATCTCACTGTGTTTTTTGATCTTCATTTTCCTAACCATTAGTGATGAGGATCTTTTCCTGTGTTTATTAGCCATTTATATATCTTCTTTGGAGAAATATCTATTCAAGTCATTTGCCCATTTTTGAATTGGGTTGTTTGGTTTTTGTTTTTGTTGTTGATCTGTAGGGGTTCTTTACATATTCTGGATATTAACTCTTTCTCAGATAGATGATTTGCAAATATTTTCTCTCATTCTGTGACTTGTCTTTTCACTTTGTTGTTTGTGTCCTTTGGTGCCTGTTTTTTATTCTGATGAATCATTGGCATTTTTGTGCTTCCACTTTTGTCTCCTCTGGCTCTAAGGGAGGTGGACTATGGAGGAAGGAGGATTGCCTCACAGCTCCAACAACAAGGAGCTGAAAGGCCACCGGAGAAAGGCCACTAAGTCCTACTGCAAATACTTTCAGAACAGTTTCAAAAACTCCCTCACTTTTGCTCTTCCATCCCCCTGAAGACATTCAGACTGCAGAATTGATTTAGTGATAATTGAGTTTTAAGATGGTTTCCTTCCAGTTTTGAGGTTGTCAGGACAATCATGACAATTACTATTGGCCTGAAACCCACTGAGTGTGTACAATGGCCCCTCCTAACAGATCATGATGAATGGAAAAAGAATAGAAGAGAGGAGTTCTCCTTAGCATGCAGGGCAAGGCTGAAACCTTTGGAGGCTGAAACGATAGACAAATTTTGGTGCCTCTAACCCAAAATGTGTCAAAAAATAAGCAACAGTAGGCCATAAAATGAATCCAAAATGAATACCTGATTTTGCTTAAGGTAACAACTTAAGAGTTTCTTTTAAAATGCCAAAATCTATTCTTTTAAATTTCTTTTAATTAATTCATTATATTTTGGAGTGCTTCTGCTTCGCCAGTGCCCTAACCCCTTTTTGATCCACCTATTGGAAAATAATAATGTCTTTGTTATTATTGTTTTTCTTATCTGTACATTTTTGTGTATACTATGTGAAAGAATAATTTCATCATGTTAATCCCACGAGGGGACTACTATTGCAATCTCTAGTTTTACAGTGAAGGAAACCGACACAGAGAATAGTAACTTGCCAAAGATTCAACAGCTGTAGACCAACAAATCCTAGATCACAGAACCAGGATGTGAGCTTGGGAAGTCTGGCTCCAGAGCTCTTGTCCTAAAGTCTAAAATCCAACACCACCAACTCACCTCCACAGCCCGCGCCTGCCTGGACGCTCCTTTTGCCTCTGGCACTGCACCAGCCATCCCGAGGTAGCTCCTGAAATTCTCCACCCGTTACACTCTTTCACCCTTCACACACACCGCTCCCTTTACCCTCCCCCCCCCCATTCTAGCCAATCTTTACCTTATTAATCGCTGCCCATTTAGGATTCCCTTTGGGCATCTCTTCTGTGCCCACCCAGCCTGGGATAGGTGCCCTCCCCTGGCAGGTTGTGTAGGCTCTCATTGCACTTGGCCCATGGAATTGAAATTTATTGCTTGTCTGCTTCCCACAGTGGACTGGGAGTTCCTTGAGGGTAGCAATCAAGATTTTAAATCTCTATGTCCCACCCTAGCTAAGCACCTCGTACCTCGTAAGCTCTTTGTATCTGTGGCTGAGTAAATGAATAATGGACTTGGCAGAGAAGAAAAAGGAGAAGTAACTGCCCCAATAGTGGTTTTCACCCTGGAAATGTTGTTACTACCCTGAGCAGATAGTGAGCAGCTCACATCCATATAGATGAGTAGACCGAGTGGAATAGAGTGAATGGCATGAGCCTGACTTCTTTAAGCCTGATGCTGAGGACGTGTGCCCCACCTATATGGAGGAGACAGGTCTGTTCCCCATGAAAGACAGTGACAACACAGGTACATACACAAATACATAGCGTGGGTCACAGTCTTTAAAAACATTACATGTGGCTGAGCAAAGTAGGCACCAGTGCGGGGTGTGGAGGACATATCGTAGCTCCAGAATTCTAGGAGCCAGCTCAGGGAGGCCCAGAACAAAGCATCAGGGCCTAAGCAGGGTGCGGAGGGTATCTGCATGAGGCAGGGGACACTGGTCATCATGGCAGTTGGTGACATTTGGGAGACTGAGCAAATAAGCAAATAATATATTAAGGATAATGGGAGCCAGCCTCTGATCAATGTTAATGAAGGCACTTACAAATGCAGAAAGGGAGAAAACTCTGTGGTGTTGGATTGGAATTGGAAGTGTGAATTTATGGTTTTCAATACATATAAATTAATATAGGAATAAATAGATACATAAATAGAAGAGGAAGCTGGGATTCAAAATTAGATCTGTCTAGCTCTTTTCACTGTTCTTTACTACGGCCCTACACATAGGCCCTCTGCTGTGAAACCTGTGCTCCCTTCCCTGTCCCCCCAGAACCCCAACCCTAACTCACACAGACCTAGAAGATTCCACCTCCATGGTCCCAGAGCATGCATCACACCACATGGCATTAGTTGTACACAACTAACTCATGAGGTTTTGATTACATTAAGGGTAGGCCTCCTCTTATCTGTATTTCCTGCATCTCCCTTGGAACCAGGCACATGGCCATCACCATAGTTAGTATTAATATTTACTGTGCACTTATTATGCATCAGCAAAGACTTCACATGCATCATCTCATTTACAGCTGAAGACAACCCTATGAGGGACATATTACCATCATTCCCATTTCACATATTGGCAAGGGGAGGTTACAGGGGTTAACCGAGGTACGCCAGGATGCAGAGCTAGGAGGTAGAACCAAGAGTCAAGGCCTGATGGTCCAATTCCTCAGACTGTGCTCCTCAGTCCTCGGCTCTGCCTCCATGGACTGGGTGTAAGTAAATGTTCACTCAACAGACTCCTCCCGGGGACTTGTGTTTCTAAATGCTCTCTCTCAATCCAAGTCCACTTTATGCTGAGCTCATTTGAAGCTCACTTCTTTAGGGAGCTCCCCATCCTGCTCTGAACTGCTGCCTCCGTACTCCTTGGGCACAGGGCTTGCATCGCACCCTGACATATGACCCAGTCAGTGTTGGAGCAGGGAACATAGTTTGTTGACATTTGTTGAACTGAATTCAATGCCCAGGAATGGAAGTAAACAGGGATACATGACAAAGTGGTATATTGTACAGGATACTGTGGTTATCTATTTCTGGATTTTCCAGGAGAGTTCAATTTCTAAAATTCCATCCTCTCATTAGACCATTTGTCAGAATACATGGCCAAGAATGTCGTCTGGAATTTTGTTTAAAGAGTAAGGTCGCCATTCTACCAAAGAGAGGTAGGAATGAGCACAGGGTGTGCTGCTGGTCACCCCAGCCCGACACACTCATGGGCAGGTCACAGCTTCTCTGAACCTCTTTATCCATGGGTAAAACTGCAGTGCAACACCTACTCCTACTGTGGAGTGAAACGAAGTCTGTGTGTGATGTGTTTTAAATACTGATGAAGAATAATGTCACGTAAATCCAGTTACTGCTAGTGGGATTCCTCATGGTTTTACTGACCTGTCTGGCAAGTCGTTTTCATTTGTGAAAGTAAAGAAGCTTTAATGAAGGCCACTGCAGAAAAATAGGGTATAAAGAGAGCAAATGTCCTGAGGCCTTTCTAGTATTTTGAAAAAGACACCTCTAGATATTTCCATCTTTTAGGCTCTCCTCAATTTTATGCGTGTGTGTGTGTGTGAGACAGAGAGAGACAGAGAGAGAGAGGTAAGAGCTGGAGGCTGGGTGGGAAGAGGTGAAGTTTTTAAAAAAATTGCATGAGATTCTACCTGGTGGAGGGACCAGGCCATCTTACCTTTGCTGTGTTGCGGATCAGTTCCCAGCTGTGTGAGGTGTCAGGAGACAGTCCGTTTGAGAGCTGAGAGCTGAGCTTTTCTGGCTTAGCAGTAGCTCAGGAAATTTTTCTTTCTCTTTCCAGTGTTCTGTGTCCCAGCTATGTATAAAAACTGCTCTACCTTTTTACATGCAGGGGTTAATCAGGGTATCCCCTGCCCCTTCTGCAAGGCTTTGGGTAGAACAGATCCATAAATCTGAGAGCAGCTATGGGGAGGTTTGAGGGAGGGCGGTTCCCTGCAGAACAGCATGCAGTAGCATCAGTGACAAATCTGTTCTGGTTTGGATGGGGCTGAGACACCCGTGAACTTCCTTCTGCTCTTGCCAAAAGTCAGGATCCTTTTGTTCACCTTTAGGGTTGCCAAGTCAGGCTTACCTCGCCCCTAGATGTTGTTTCCTGCGGGCAATGGAAAAATGATCTTGGAGCCAGAGAAGGGAAGTCAACGAGGAAGTAAACACAGGGTCACCACACCTTCAGGCCATCAGTAGGTCTGGAACATTATCACGCTGGGACCAACTCCTCAATAGGCAGGGGCTGCTGACTGGACGGGCCCAGGAATCCTGGGCATCGTTTATTTTTCAATATGTAAATGGGCATGCACCAAAATCTGTATCAGGCAAATAGGTCGTTCTGACTTGTTCTAATACCTTGCCAAAACTTTCAAAGGTGTTCATAGGCAGTATTGCTCATAACTGAACACTGCCTAACGTTTGTAGACCAAAAAAAAAGAATGGGCAAGTTTGTGGCTGGTACAATTTAAGACTCTTAACTCCAAAGATACAGAATTACTGTTTAAATAAGTATTTCTTCTGCTCATTCTTCAGCGTCATCACCATCATCATCGTCAGTGGGTGCAGCATCTTTGCTAACATTTATTAAGTGCTTACTGTCTACCAGGTTCTGTAGTAATTGCCTGACCTGCATTATTTCATTTAATTCTCAACAGAATCCTATAATTATCACTCCCATTATATAGATGAAGAAACTGAGGATTAGAGAGATTAAGTCGTTCCTACAGAGTGACCCAGCTAATTAAAAATGTAAACGTTGTGATTCTGGAAGTGTGCTTTTCTGAGCTTTGATTTTCCCACTAGTTGGCTTAAGCACTATGGTGGGCTGACAGCTCCAGTGATGACCAAAGATTTTGCTTAAATAAGTGATTAGCTCTGGGCATCAGATTCTAAATAGAAACATAAATAATTAGTGAGTTAAGCAGTCTCTTTCCAGAGATGTGAGTCGAGTCCTTGGTGTTATCTTGTATATGTATATGCAACATGCAAGAAAGACACATAGAGTTCAGGTACTTGTGGCTCCATAATCACAGGGGGTGCTACTGGCCGCGGTGCCTTCCGCTCTCCACTGTGACTCTGATTTACAAACAGGGAAGTGCTCTGCAAATCCCTTGGCCTCTGTGTGCATTTTGGTGATGGCCTGATTGCTACTTTGTCCTTTTGACTTTCAGAGTCAAACCGCTACAAGTTTCTTTTAATCAATAATCCAGGGAGTAAATGAGGCAAAATGACCAGCCTGGAAACTGCTGGCTGGTGAGAGGAAGTCGGCACATGAATTTTTGGTCCTAAGGTCACACTTCTGACTCTTTTTGACTCTACCCCTAATCTTTACTTTCAATTTGGCTCTACTCCTAATCTTTACTTTGAAAGAGAGCTAGCAGTTAGCTCTCTCGTGTCATGGCAGCTACCCAGGGCAGCTGGCATCTGGTTCAAGGATGGTGAAACAGTTAGGAGACAAAAGGACGCCCTCCAGTGGGGCCCAAGTTGGCTGTTTTTATAAACATAAGAGTTGTGACATCAGGGCAGCTGCACATCCTTGTCACCCTTGGATTTGTTTGGTGACGCTTTGGGGGTATTTTCAGTTTTTTATTCTTAACAGAGACTAAAGACTTATTTACTGGAGTTACAGTAACAAAGAAAGAAAAGTCTGGGCATTTAGTTATCATTTCATTTTTTTCTCCCAGTGATTTATAGCAAAGCACAGTCTACAGATACATTAGGGACTCAGGTCTTGGAGTTCTTTGATGAGGAAGAGTAATTTGTAATAGTCAGATGAGCCTTTCAATCCTATCACATGAAATGAAAAACCAAAATGTTGGAAAGGAGCTGATGCAATAGAGGCTTTCAAGCTCCTCATCTGCTTCATGGCTTTTCACCAACAGGAAACAATGACAGCAGATTTGGGGACTGTTATAAGCTTTGGGGTTTTCCATTCAGAAAGGTAAGGTAAAGGGATTTTATTTCTCCTTTCTCATCTGTGAGCATCTGGATTAGCACTGATGGATTCGGGTCCAAGAATTGAGTCCATTCCGAGACTGACAACACACACGCATACCTCCTAAACCTGTTTTTTTGCATGGTCATGTAACCAAGGCAGCTGACGGTTTAAAACTGGAAACAGAGGGAAGTCATGAATGAAAAGCAGGGTGTACAATGTGCCCTTTCCAAAGCCAGGATTACTCATTGCCTGGCGGCCTGCAGCATGGAGGCCTGAATCTGCTCACACTCCATGGCTTTAGAGTGTCACTTCCACTTGGTGTGGGATTTCCAGGTGAGAGACAGACTCCAACTCACCAGTAATTGTCTAGCTGCAATAAATATCCTTGTCATAATGAAGCAAACACAGCTTCACCGTAGAGGGGAAGATGGCTCATTTTTAGTGTCCCAGAAAACTCGCAAGTATCATACCCAGTTACATGCAGAGAAAGCTTCCTCATTGTTGGTACATTTTGAGAAAGCATTAAAGGGACATTAAATCTGGGAAATGTGAAATGGCGATGGAGACATTTTTGCCTTCTAAATGTGATAAAGAAATCAGAGCCTGAGCTAGCCTTCTCTTAGGTCCATTTTCACTTTTATGAGATGCTCAGGGTAAATATGAATTTATTTAACAGGAGGGAGAAAATGGTTTCTTTGAACCGTTATAAACGAGTTGCTTTCCTTTCTCTCCTCTAATGGTAAACGTTAGTGTGCTCACGGATACCTACAAGTGAGGGAGGCAGTGAGGAATCCAAAGCCCCACCCCAAGGCTTCAGATACCATTTTTCTGCCAACGATCTTCATATCTGTGTCTCTGGCCCAGACTCTCTTCTGGGTTTCCAACAGCATTCTCAGCATCCCACAGCCACCTCAAACTCCACACAGCCAGAGCCACTCATCATCTTCTCTTCCTGCCTCGCCTCGTGTTTCCCCATCTCACCCATCCAAACTCTGCAGCCTGGGAGTCACCTCTGCAGATCCCATCCCTCGAGTCCCACATCCAACCCATGAAGTACGTTCCATCAGTTCCACCTTCAAAATTTCTATCCATTTCAATCGCTGCCCTCTGTTTCCACTCCCACAATGGTCTGAGCCTCTGTTACTCTCACCTGAATTTCTGCAGTGCTCTCTTCGTGAGTCTCCCTGCTTCCCTTCTTGCCCCTAGTCCCTCTAGCAAATCTGCACTCCACATTCCAGCTGGACTAGACTTTTAAGAGTAGGTCAGATCATGCCATTAACCCGTCTAGAGGCCCCAAGGTTCTCCACTGCACTCAGGACGAAACACAAAACCTCTGGCATGGCCACTATGTTTGGCTGAATGTGCTTCCTGCTCCCTTCTCCAGCATTAGCTCAGCGTGCTCCTTCTCAGTGTACTTGGACCACAGAATGCACCACTGCTGGCAGGGTCTTTAACACACCCAGCTTTTCTCCATCTCACAGGCTTTGCCATTCCTGGACCGGTCTGTTCCAACCTCTACCCTTTCTCTCTCATATACAGACTCTCTATCTCTTCCTGCCTAACTCCTTCTCATCTTTCAGATCACGGCTCAAAAGTCATTTCCCAGGGACAACCCCCGACACTGCCCTTTCCCCTCATTTCCTTTGTAGCACTTGATACTCCTTGTAAGTCTATTATTTATTTTGCCTGATATTTATTTAACTTATAATTTGCTCACTTATGTAGGTTCCTCCCTCCAAAATAAGGTTTCTTTCCATGCAGTCAGGAGCTAGGTCTAGTTTGTCCACAACTATATGTCCAGGGCCAGCCTGCTACATAATACGTTCTAAAATAAACAAAATTCGGAATGAAGACAGGAGTAATTGAATGAGATAATCTTTTTTCTCTCAATTCAGGTCACTAAAGGAAACTGAGTTTCTTAAAGAGTTGTTGAGAGGTACTCATATGTTCTTATTTAGATACAGATCTAGTTTTCCCTGTGCACATGTAGAGAATTAGCCAATAATGGTGGTCTAGAGAATCACTTTCTGTTGCCTCTGGGAGCGCTGTTCCACAGCGCAGAGAAGAGAGGGGTGAGAACCAGAAAACAGAGTCTTCTGGCGTTCCACGTTAGATTTTGTAATTCATTTTCCGTGAAAACAATAGGGCCAAGTGGAAATTGTACTGTTATAAAAACTTCTGGTGGCCAGCTCTGGGAAACCAAACACCATTTAGATTTAGAACATCAGTTTATGGGAAGAAATGTGTTCCAAATTCTAACAACCAACATAGCCTCCAAAAATGACTCGGAGCAAAACTCTAAGTGGGGAGTTTGCCTGTTTTGTGTTTTAGATGAATTTGCAAAAATACTGTGACTCATCACCAGCCACACCCTCCCTGGCTATCATCTTAATTTGGGTTCTGGTTAGCATGGGTTGGACAACATTGGGAATGCCTCCGAGATAATTTATTCACACAGGGATTGTATTTATTTGCATTGAGGCAGAGCCAGGAAACACTTATTTTCTTGTCCATATTAGGAAGTAGCTTCCGATCCACCATAAAAGTGCACTATTGAACCATTCTCATGGCCTCCCCCAAGTTCCCAAGTTAATCCTCCTGTTACGAGTAATGGCCAATCCAACGGGTGAGATCAGGAGTTCCTGACTAATCTTATTGGTGAGATCAGGAGTCCCTGACCAATCAGATTGGTGGGATGGGGTGGAGGACGTCCATCCCCTAGCCCCTCACCTGGGTACTGGGGGACTGCACTAAAAAAGCAAGGGCCTCCTTTTCTCCCCTGCTGGATGCTGTGTTCTGAGACTTGGAGGACATGACGCAGGTGGCTATTCAGCCTCTAGTCACCCTGTTTCATTTATTTATTTATTTATGAATGAATGAGATGGAGTTTTGCTTTTGTTGCCCAGGCTGGAGAACAATGGCACAATCTCAGCTCACTGCAACCTCTGCTTCCAGGATTCAAGTGATTCTCCTGCCTCAGCCTCTGGAGTAGCTAGGACTGCAGGCACCTGCTACCACACCCAGCTAATTTTTGTGTTTTTAGTAGAGATAGGGTTTCACCACGTTGGTCAAGCTGGTCTTGAACGCCTGACCTCATGATCCACCAACCTCGGCCTCCCAAATTGCTGGGATTACAGGCATGAGCTACTGCGCCCGCTGTCACCCTGTTTTAAACAGGCTGAGTATACATGGGGATGCCAGGCCAGCTGAGACGTGTCCCTGCCCTCTTGCTTCCCTCTTCTTCCCTGTCACTCTTTGATTGGCTTAGTCGGATTCTTGCCTACCTTAGTTCAGGGAGGACGGGATAAACCTCTGAGTCATTTTTAATCCAGCTCCTCAGAAAGCTGATACAATATCCCCTATTGGCTCTTTATTTCTCTCCTCAGCCAGAATGGAACTCTCCATCCTCAATCTCCAATTTTCAGTCATTTGGATTGTATTTTAAATTGTTTCTTCCATAAACAACTTTGCTATACCTATGTATAAAATGCTTGTGAAAATGAATCTAGTGCTCGTATTAGAAAGTGTATAGATCAAGTATTGGCCTAGTCTGCAAAACCAATGTTCAAGCAAAATCTTCCTGCATTCTAGATTTTTCAAGGAAACAGGCAAACTCCCTGAGGAATTTCATATTAAGGGGCTTTGCCATGGAGTCAACTCAAGAAAAGGCATGCCCATACCTCTTGTCTCTGTAGCTAGCATTTCTGCTCTATGCTTTTGTCATCACTTAGTTTTGTAATGCTTTGCTGACATAGAATTATTCTATCATGTCATTGAAGAGAACCCGGCCTAGAAAGATGCAGTTGCTTGCCCAGAATCACAGTGAATCTTGGAGCTGGGCACACAAATCCAACATCCAGCTCTCAAATCTGCCCTCTACAAGTCCCGAATTGCTAGCAGAGGCTAGAGTTTCCTTCTAAAAACAGTTCTCAGGAAAATCCAGCTTGCAGTTTCTGGGGAAGTGCCATCTTGTTCATATCTTTATGCATCAGGTATCTCACTTGATCTTGTCTTGAAGGAGATTTTTGGGCAGAGGTTGGGCTAAAAGCCATGAGGATAAATGAAATGAGTTGTTGCATCCAGAAAATCAGATTTTCTTTGCAATGCCTCTAAGTTTTTAATCAGGGTAGGAAGAACATATAGATTCGAACTCTTCATTAAGTTACAAATTTTAGCCATTTCGAGAAATCTGGTTCCTAGGGGTCAGGAAGATGTCATCTTTATGATACATTTCTTTATTTCATGCCTTTTTAAAGAGTTAAGGACATTTCCCTTTGCAGTGAAACTACCTCCTCCAAGGCTCTGTGCAGTGCGGAGTATTGTGCATTCTGGGACAGTCATGGTGCAGAGAACCAAGCCGTCATTTATTAGGCAAAGCCTGTAGCCTCCTCTAGGATTTTGTTTCCAGCCCTGAGGACACTGTCAACACTTAATAAATGAGGAAAAACAGCAATAATAAATATCATGAATGGAAAGAACAATGTGACGGGCACACTCCAGACTTCTTTTCTCCAGGAAGAAATTTTTGAAGTTATCTTAGACTTTGGAAAAAAATCCCAAGATAATATTAATATAGTGACACTTACCTCTATTTTCAGGGGACAAAAACCTTTAGACTTCTTATTTTGAGAAAGCCTGGTTAATCGCACTGATTAATTAATTGGGTTGGTTGATTTTCAAAACCTCATCGCCACGAAAAAGCAACTGGAAAACATTTTCTTTTTAAATGTAGAGTTCTCTAAACTGGTTCAGACAGCTGGACCCCATTTTGTGTTTGTTTTTTCAAACAGATTCTTCGTGCTCTAAACCAGATCCAGCTGTATGTACTAATTGCATTTCAGTGACTAGGTTGAAAGTTGTCTTTTTGAGAAAATTTCATTTAAAAGGAAAATGGATGCTTCAGCCTCACTGCAGTTGCATTATTGCTTTTGTCCCAAGGTTATACTTTGCCTGAGAGCATTCGTCTTGGTAAACCGAGCCTGTGCTGGTGTTCTGAGCATGTCATACTGTTACAGGCAGACAACTATGCCAGATGGCCTCTGAAGGCTCTCAAATGGGTTTGTACCTTCTTCCTCACACTACTTCCTCATACACATTGTGCACACACAAATGCTTTCAAATATCAAGAGAAATTAGTTTTAATTTAAAAAATTATACAAGTAAAACATTCTCAGTGAGAAAGCTACAAGTATGAAAAAAAATATCTCAAGTGAATAGCGTAAATTTACCTGCTCCTTTAGCCCCCAGTAACAACACACACATAGACACTCAAACATGCACACATACACACCCTTATCCCCAGTCTCTAGGGCTCATCTATATCTGTCTATGCCACAAATTATTTGCAGCTTGTATTTGTTATCTAAGGTTGCATAACAAATCACTCTAAAACTCAGTGGCTTAAAATACCACTAACTGTTTATTAATAATCTCTCACAGTGTTCAGTGATCAGGAGTTAGGGAGTGGCTTTACTAAGTGGTTCTGGCCTGGGGACTCTCATGAGTTTGTAGCCAGATGTGGGCTGAGGATGCACTCATTTGAAGACATGACTGGGGCTGGAGGACCCACTTCCAAGATGGCTCACTCCTGTAGCTGGCATATTGGTGCTGGTTGTTAGTAGAGGCCTCGGTTTCTCTTCATGTGGGTTTATATAGCCTGCTTGAATGTCCTCCTGGGATGGTGTCTGACTTCCCATAAAGAGTGATCCAAGAGAACAGGTGGAAGGTGCAATCCCTGTTATGACCTACCCTGGGAAGTCACACATCATCATGTCTACTATATTCCATTGGTAAGTCAGGCTAGCCCTGGTTCAGTGTGGGAGGTGACTACAGAGAAGTGCACATTCCAGAAAATAAGCATAATTTTTAGATGACAGCTACCACAGAGCTCCCAATAAGAGGTGGCGTCTACTTCTCCACCCCTTGAATCTAGGCAAGCCTGGCAACATGCTTTGGTCGTAGAAGTTGGTAGAGATGACATGGAATACTATGTGATCATAAAAAGGAATGAAATTATGTCCTTTGCAGCAACATAGATGAAGCTGGAGGCCATTATCCTGAGGCAATTAATGCAGGAACAGAAAAACAAATACTGCACATTCTCACTTATAAGTGGGAGCTAAGCTTTGGGTACCTGTGGGCATAAATATGGAAACAATAGACAATGGAGACTACTAGAGGGGTGTTGGAAGGGACGACGGGGGCAAGAGCTGAAAAACTGCTTATTTGGTACTATGCTCACTACATGGGGGATGGACTCATTTGTACCCCAAACCTCAGCCTCATGCAATGTACCCATGTAACAAGCTTGCTCAGGTACCCCTTGAATCTAAAATAAAAGTTGAAATTATTTTTTTATAAAAAGAATGGAAATGTACCAGAAAAAATAAATAAAAAAGAAATTGGTAGAAATAAAATTGTGGCAATTCCAAGCCACGGCTCAAGAGTTGCCTTTTCTGCTTTACTCTTTGAGGATGAGAGAAAGGCTAAGTAGAAAGATTGTCCCAGCTGTCCTTGCTTTAGGGACATATATTAGTAAGCCCAGTCAACATGATGTCTAGCAGAGATGAATTGTCTTAGCTGAGCTTAACCCAAATTGCCAACCCACAAATAAATGATTGTTGTTTTAAATCACTATAGTTTTTGGGATGGTTTGTTACACAACAACAGAAAATTAATACAATATGATAAACAATGGTCTATATCTTGTTGTTTTCATATCCAACAATATACTGTGGGTATCCTTTCATGTTGGTATGTACAGCTTTCCCTTATATTAAAAAAAATTCCAATATGAACATTTTATAATGTGGAAATATCCTGATTTTTAACCCATTTGCCTTTCGTGGACATTTAGTTTGTCCACAAAATTTTTGCTACTACAAGGAATGCTTTAGGAACATTACCTGTTCTGTTACTTGTGCTTACATATATAGAAGTGAAGTTGCTAGGGAAAAGGGATTAGAGATGTCATCAAATATTTGAAGTGTCAAAAATAGCTGTGCCAATTTCCACCCCACTAACAATGCATCAAATTTTAAAGGAAAATCCTAAAAGCTCATTGATGCCCTCTTCGGAAATTCAAAGCTAGTCCTTTGTTCATAGCCAGGAGGTTGGGAAACAGAGCTGAGAGCAGTATAAGGCTGTGTGGGACTACTGTTTTCTCTGAAGATGCCGTGAGACCAGACCAAGGAACTCAGGGTAAAAATACAAAAGGTAGGTATATAGAGAGAAGTAGATGGAAGTGTGGAGGAGGTTGGCTTTTCTCATAGAATCCAGACACTTTTTCTAGCTTCAAGAGCTTTCTCAGAAATGAATTTAATAGACAAGTCTGCCAACTAAAAGCTTTTTTAAAAAAAAGTATTACAATAATCAGCAGTAAGTCTGAAGTATTAAACATAAAAGTAGTGGTTAGAGTCTTATACAAATTCAACATTAAGGCCTTCAATCTAACTTGTCAGTCAATTATTTTAGCCAGAGCATTTGGATGGGTCCCAGGCCCCTGGAGTTCCTGTGTGACTCTAGAGATTCAAATAGTGATGCCTAAAACCATGTGGCAGATAGGATCAAAAGGAATCTACATGTATTCCTACATGCATTTAATTCACACAGCAGATGAAGAAACTAAGGCCTGGTGGAGTGGCTAGGTGATTTACTGAAGTTTAGGGTGGTAATAAGCAGAGGAGCAGAATTTTAAACACTTTGCTCCCAGAGGCTCTGATCATATGCACTTCTGTGTGGTAGATCAGTTGCCTACTTGCTTCCACCATTCTTCCTCTCTAGAAGAGGCTGGCGATGCAGTCACTTCCCAGCCTCTCTTGCAGCTAGAACATGCACACGTGTGACACAGTATTAGCCAATGGGACCTTAGGCGAAGTCAGCTGTGGGACTTCTGGGGAAGACTTTTCTTCCTAATAGAAGAAGATGCCTGCAAAGAAACCTCTTTCTCTCTTCCAAATACTGTGGGAGTCTAAATGTGTCACTTAGAATGTGGCAGTACTTTTGCACCTATGCTGCCAAGCTTGCAGAGTGGAGAGATGGAAAGAGGCTTTACTCTTCATGATGCTATTGATCTGCTGATCCAGTCTCAGCCTTGCCTGCCTATCTCTCAACTTCTTGTTTTGTAAGACTATTAAGTTTCATTTTTGTTTAAAACCACTTTTAGTGGAAGTGTTCTGTTACTTGTAGCTGAAAGCAACCTAACTAACACATTATTACATTATGCTGCCTCCCAGAACATGTAATTAATTGTAATCTCAGTATTTTGAGATTGATCTGAGCTTGCTGGGCTCTGTGGGGGTCGGATCTGCTGAGCTAGAACACTTGGCTCCCTGGCTTCAGCCCCCTTTCGAGAGGAATGAAGGGTTCTGTCTCACTGGTGTTCCAGGCACCACCGGGTATGAAAAAAAAAAAACCCTGCAGCTAGCTCAGTGTCTGCCCGAATAGCCGCCCAGTTTTGTGCTTGAAACCCAGGGCCCCAGTGGCATAGGTACCAGAGGGAATCTCCTGTTCTGTGGGTTGTAAAGACCGTGGGAAAAGTATAGTATCTGGGCCACAGTGCACTGTTCCTCACGGCACAGTCCCTCACAGCCTCCCTTGGCTAGGGGAGGGAGTTCCCCAACTTTCTGGGTGAGGCGTTGCCCCACCCTGCTTTGGCTTGCCCTCTGTGGGCTGAACCCACTGTCTAACCAGTCCCAATGACATGAGCTGGGTACTTCTGTTGGAAATGCAAAAATCACATGCCTTGCACATTGGTCCTGGTGGGAGCTGCAGATGGGAGCTGTTCCTATTTGGCCATCTTGCCAGCCACTGGGTTTTGCCATTACTTTTACTGGCAAAAGCCACAATTGCTTTTGCACAAACCTAATAGAATAATGACTCCTTTCACCTTTTCCAGCTCCCTCCTCCTTTATCCTTCACAGGAAATATATACAAATATAGTTAGAGACATACATCCACTATCAAAAATATTTTAAACTGGTAAATAGGTTTTCCGGCTAGTGTGTACCAGAAATTGGCTCACACAATTACAGAACATTAATGGTATGAAACATTATAATTCATCAAAAGCCAAATGCAAATGAAAGTTGATGCATAGTTGAGAAAAAATACTTCAGAATATCATTTTCTGAGCTACACAACTCCATGAATTCCATTTAAGTAAGAAAAAAAATGGACAACTTGACGAAAGGAATGATAAAACCTACTGGCACATTGCTAGAAGTTAGTGTTAAGTTCTTATAGGCCACAGAAAGGGCCAGCTAAACTTAGCTTAGAACATTTCAATTTCTACTTGACTATATTTATAAAGAGCAAACTTGGTCTCTCAGTGAATTTGACTTCTAAATAAGACCAAAAGTTAGTCCCTGAAAGCCACAAAGATTGCCAGGCCAAAGCAAATCTCTGCTCTTCCAGTGTTGAAGGTGAAGGAGGGAGACGTTCCCAGCTAGCTGTGTGCTGATTTTAGAATTGCAGAGCCCAATGCAGGAAGCCAGCCTAAGTCCTGCAGACACTGTGGGTAAACAGTGCCATGGAGCTGCTTTGGAAAGACCAAACATACTGTAGGTGAAAGTAGACAAGATTTCCTCGGAAACATTCACTTACTATTCTTTATAATCTTTGTTCTTGGGGCGGGGAAGGAGATTGACCAGAATTTTGGAGTAATATGTTTATCTGCTTGTTTGTTTATTTTTAAATCTCTTCATATTTGTTTTCTCCATTAAAAATGAAAGCATCCTCATCAAAGACAAAATTTCAACAATCCTCAAGTGGATACCATCTCCCCTGCTTGTTCCCCTCCTGTTCTGTGACTTTCTTGTCTCCCTTCAGAAGTAAGCACTGTTAGTCATTTTGTGTATGTCTAAACATTTTTCTATGTACACAAAAAGAGAATAGACTATTTTAAAAGAAAAATCCCTTCTCATGTGTCCTTGAGGCAATTGATACTTTTTGTTACCACTCTCCAACATGGCTGAAAGATGCGATGCGGCAGACAGTCTGTGCCCAGGCTTCCCTGTTCCTGTTCCTGTTTCTCTAAGACTTCTGTACCCAACTTTAATTAATTTAAATGCACATAGCTACACATGGCTAGTGGCTACTGTATTGGGACAGCGCAAGTCTAGGAAAAGTAATCTTTCTCCAGAGAAGACCCCATGGAAGGATTTGGAGGAGGAGAGCAACATCCCCACACTCCTTCCACTTGGGTTTCCTTTTCAGTTCCTGAACCATTGGATAACTTGGACTCTGCAGACTGCAGCCTTTAGACACAGTCAGGAAATATAAAACATACCACACTCACTGGAAGTAAGAGTAGAGGGGAAGAACTGGGTTGGTCACCAGTTGCTATTTCCTCTTGGAATAAAGTAAAATATAAACTCTCTGTAACCACAAATTGGAAATCAATTGAGTCTGTTTCTTTGTGTTTATGAGGACAATCACATAAACAAATCCTGCTCGATAGTCACGTATGTATTGCTAAGAGGCCTCCAGAGAAGGAAATTCCCAGTCTGCCTCCACACCCCAGGTCAACATTTAATTGGCTTCACTCTACATTACTCAGAGGGCATTTTGGTTCTTGTCTACTTCCTGGTACTCACTACGTCCTGGTACTCACTACGGAGCAGCTGCTCATTGTCTCTGTTCTTGGACTGTGATTTAAAAAAGCCTCACTCAGTTTCCATATTTGCTCTGTGAGCTTCTCATACCAGATCCTGGGTAATCATAATCAGTCATAAATAGCTCCTTTTGCCCTAAGGGGCAGTGAGCAAATAGCTGGAAATGTTGAAGATGATACTGCTTGGAGACACGAGCTATCAGACAGCCTGTTCTTGGCACCTGAAAGGGTATGATCTGTAACTTGTACAACACAGACACACCTTCAGATTCAAACTGAGTATAGAGCTTATTTTCTTCCATTTCTTCTTAACTTGCTTTGTGTGGCCAGCGGATATTATTTTGTATCCAGGGCCATGTTAAGACTTCCAAGCATCCTGGAGGCAGGAATCATATTTGAAGCTAGTAGATACATGTGGTGGTTTTTTGGTTACCGAAATGAAAATGAAAAATGAAACACAAATCCCATTTTTTATGATTAAAAAATAATTTCAGTTCACTATTTAAAAAACACACACACAAAAAAAAAGAAGAAAGAAGGGAGTAATAATCACCAAAACCTTCCACCCCAAAATGACAACTCGTTACATTTTTTTGTGAATATTATTTCAAACATTTTTTTCTCTGCCTGAACATACAAATATATACCTTCACTCTTAGGTCAGCAACATCTGGAAGGATGTGAAGGCAAAACCCATTTTCAGAAAGAAAGTATGGAGGGCAGCTCATTTACTTGGGTCAATAAGATGGTACAGAACATTGCCTTTCTTGGAATTACATTTCAGGGCAAACACAATCACCTCAGGTGGGCATCTGGCTCTGAGCCTCTTCTCTGGTCTACCATTCTCTTCTACTCTTCCCCCTATAATTCTTACATGCAGTGGCGAGATCTTGGCTCACTGCAACCTCCGTCTCCTGGGTTCAAGCAGTTCTCCCACCTCAGCCTCCAAAATAGCTGGGATACAGGCGCACACCACCATACCCAACTAATGTTTTGTATTTTTTGTAGAAATGGGGTTTCATCATGTTGGCCAGGCTGACCTCAGGTGATCCACCAGCCTCAGCCTCCCAAAGTACTGGGATTACAGGTGTGACCCACTGTGCCTGGCTGATAATTCTTACAGTTTCTTCTACTCCTGCCCACTCCCTAGAGGATCTAGTTCCATTGTAGATGTTCAGGGCCCTATCCTGTGCCACCCCAAAAGGGCTCCTCTCCTTACTAAGCAGGGTAGAAGAGGCCTCAGTGTTGCACAGAGAAATTGGCTGTGAGGACCAGCACTCACCATCAAGTTTATGTCGAGGGCTAGATCTGTACACCTAGGTACCTCTGCGCCACACACTTCCAATACTGGAAAGCTGTACAAAACAAGGAAAATGTGACTTACTCTAACGCTTTGTGGATAGGAAAAGGCATCAGTAAAACCTGAATTCCATCACAAATTTTTGGCAATCAGGCCAGACTCTCCCAAGACATTCCCTTTAAGCCTTGACGTTTTATCTGCAAAGTGAGAAGAGTGGTATCTTCTTCACAGGGGGGTTTTTGGGAAAATAAAATGAGATACGTGTAGCAATTTGAAGAAGGCTAAGCGTAAGATAGACCCCTAGGCAGCTGCTCTCCAAGAGGTCTCTAAAAGCATCAGTGCCTGATGTTCCAAGATAAGATTCTTAGCTTTGTAAGTTCAGAATTTGGATTATTGGTTCAATTAGATAAGGTCTTACAGTTAGTATTGGTGTTACAGAATACACCCACATTACTACAACTCACTAGGGACTGAACTATAAACCAGAATGCAGTTTAATAGACAATAAAAATTGTAACTTATCTTGCTGTTCAGTAAATCTGCAGAAAAATAACTTGTTAGCAAAATATTCCTGGGTGAACTGGAAACAGAGCTGGATTTTTTTTGGGTAATCCTAGTGATCTTCTAACCATGATAGCCTGCGGGCAACCATCATCCCAATGGGGATAGTGCTGCTGCATGGACTGAATGCTGGAATGTGGAGATTAAGGCAGCCTTTTCTCTGCACAGTGCCTGGATGAACCAACCTTGTCTTTTTAGCCCCCACCCCCCCACCCCCCGCACCGCTTTCTTCCTGCCACAACAGTGCCCAGACTTGGATATGCTAATATTTCTCATTAGGATACAACAATGCTTCTACTTAAATTATCTTAGGAAGAGCACATCGTTCTATTGGAAGTTAATAGGCATTACTATAAAACAGGGTGCCATCAACAAAATAGTTTAGACAACACTGAATTAAACAAGCTAAATACTTAAAACAAAAACAAAAACAAAACAAAACCCTGTCTGATTTCTCAGAGGCTGAATGTGAATTGTGTTGACATTGTTCACCATTCCATTATACCTCCTTGAAAAAGAGAACTTACTAAATAAATCTCTGTTGAATGAATGAAACTCCTGGATGATCTTTCTGTGTGACTTTGGGCAAGTTATTTCACCTCTCTGTTAATACTAAATAAGGATAAAGTATCTACCTTACATGGTTGTTATGAGGAACAGATGTTAATGTACATAAAGTGCTTAAAATGATGCCTGGTATATATTGAGCATGATGTGTTTCGTATCCATTACTTCCCACTTTCACATATTATACCACACATGTTTACAGATAAACACATAAGTACTTTCACTACCTATGTGTGCATCTGTAAACATGGGTGGTACAATTTTGTGTTTTACAAGTTTGAATAAATTGAACCATACTACATCCATCAATTTGCAACTTATGTTATGTTTGTGAGATTCATCCATATTATGTATTTTTTAGTTTATTCATTTTTATTGATGTGTAATACTCCATTATATCAATAACTGCAACTTAACTATCTGCTTTTCTTGGGTGTTTAGGTTGTTTCTAGTCTCTGCTATTATGAATAATTACATTGTGAATATTTTCAAACATGTTGTCTTGTAAACTTTCTAATAAATGCCTAGATAAATTTTGTTTTTGTTTTTGGTTGTTTTTTTTTTTTTGGTCTCATTCTCACAAAGTAATTGTATTATTAAGTTTTTAGGGGAAATGATACCAATTACATAACATACGGAAAAGCTGATGCATGGCTCAGAGAGGGTGCCCTAGTATTCTATATGCTTTCATCTTCCCAATCAAAGCATAAACTCTAAGGAAAACAGGAAATGGAAGAATGCAGCAGGTTATTCTTCAAAATAGCCTCATGACCCTGGGGCAGATTATTTGTTCTTTGGACCTCAGTTTCTTTACTTGGAAAATGAGTGGTTATCTCTTAAGTCTTTTCACACCTCTGAGTTTTTAATATCTGTATTCTACATGATCTAGAACACCACTGAAGCGAAGAAAGCACTCAATAAATGCTTGTTGATTGAAACGGGGCCAAGGTGACAAGTTTCACTTTGAAAAAGCTGTTCCACAAGTGCCAGAACAACATGTTCCCATAAAGGAATGCAAGAGTGCAAGACTAATATAAAGCTTTTGGAAAACCTTAAGACAACTGGGGAAAGTCCCCCAAAGCAGAGATTGGCTAGATTACCACAGGAGAAAGATCAGGAAATTGCACAATTTTGTAGGAACCAGATTAAAAATGCTAAGGGAAGGAGATGTCTCCTTTCAAGAGATGTGAAGCAGGAGGCAAGAGCCAGTTGTTGCTCAGAGTGAAATAATGTAGGAAGTCAACAGTCTTTAAACATTCTCTCCCCAACAAAAGGTCTGCTCTTGCTGGAGATTTTAAAAAATAGAACAAACGGTTATCACTCTCACCAACAGACACAATGTCCTAATGTCTCCAACCAAAAGTTCTCTTCTTTGACCCTGCTTCCTTCTCTAATTACCATCATATGGCTAATGGCATCACCCTTTACCCTATCGTATCTCTTCAATGCTGAAGAGAAAAGGAGTGGAATCTTGTGATATAGTCATGCATCCAAGTCTCCTTCTATTACAAGAATGCACCATGTTCCTCCCAGAATTCCCTGAGCGGAACCAATAATCTGGAGGTGAAACAAAGAGGACAAAGGGAAAGTCAACAGAGAAAGGGCAAAACTGAGATGCTGACATGTGACACCAGAAAATAGAACATTCCCGGCTGTGGCTGGTACTGCTGGTTATTTCCTGGCATGGTTTGGATTTGTGTCCCCACCCAAATTGCATGTCAAAGTGTAATCTCCAATGTTGGAGGTGCGGGCCTGGGAGGAAATCACTGGATTATGGGCAATTTTTTTCCTTTGCTGCTGTTCTTGTGGTAGAATTTTCCTGAGATCTGGTTGTTTACAAGTATGTAGCATCTCTTCCTCTCTTTCTCCTTCTTTGGCCATGTGAAGTGCCTTGCTCCTCCTTCACCTTCCACCATGATTGAAAGTTTCCTGAGGCCTCCCCAGGAGCCGAGCAGATGCCAGCATCATGATTCCTAAACAAGCTGCAGAACTGTGAGCCAATTAAACCTCTTTTCTTTGTAAATTGTCCAGTCTCAGGTATTTCTTTACAGCAGTGTGAGAATGGACTAATATATCTTCTAATATCTTTTCTCACCTTTTGATGGAAAGAGAAGTTTAAGCCAGGGATGTGGAAGTTCAGCCACAAAATCTACTTCCCAGCCTGCTTTGCAATTAGATATGGCCATGTGACTAGGATCTGGCCAATGGGATTTGAGTGACAGAGATGTGTGTAAATTTCTCACACATTCTCTTATTCTAAGGAGATGTTAAAGGGAAGAATTGTGTCCTTCCCTTTCTTTCTGACTGGAATGTGGATGGTGGGGGTAGTTAAAGCAGGTCTCTTGAGCTGTCTTATGGACTGAATTGTGTCCCTGCCAAATTCATATATTGAAGCCCTAAGTCCCAATGTGACTGTATTTGAAGATATGGCTTATAAGGAGATGATTAAGGTTAAATAAAGTTAGAAGAGTGGGGCTCGAATCCAGTTAAGACTAGTATCCTTTAAGAAGAGGCACTCAGGCTGGGTGTGGTGGCTCACGCCTGTAATCCCAGCACTTTGGGAAGCTGAGGCAGGCAGATCACAAGGTCAAGAGATCAAGACCATCCTGTCCAATATGGTGAAACCCTGTTTCTACTAAAAATACAAAAATTATCTGGGTATGGTGGCGTGCATCTGTAGTCCCAGCTACCCAGGAAGTTGAAGCAGAAAAATCACTTAAAACCAGGAGGTGGAGTTTGCAGTGAGTTGACGTCACATCACTGCACTCCAGCCTGGTGACAGAGTGAGTCTCCATCTCAAAAAAAAAAAAAAAAAAGAAGAGGCACCCAGAGGAAAGGTCATGTGAGGACACAGTGAGAAGGTAGCCATTTGCAAGCCAAGAAGGGAGACCTCACCAGAAACCAACCCTGCTGACACCTTGGTCTTGGACTTCTAGGCTTCAGAACTCTGAGAAAATGAATTTCTGTTCTGTGGTATTCTGTTACGGCGGCCTAATACAGGCATGAGAGAGAAGTCACACGTTGAGAATGACAGGACTACAAAAGAAGAAGGAACTTATGTTCATGGTGGCTGTGAAGTTGTCATGCCAACCTTAGATTACTTTCCTGAAGTTCTACATGAGAGTGCACAAGCTTCTGTTATTTGGGGGGTCTTTATTAAAGCATCCAAGCTTGTATCCAAATTAACACAGCAACCCTCCTGGGTAAAGAAGGATTGGCTCAAAGTGAAATATTCCTATGTCATATGTTTATAATTAGTTATAGCATTTAACTTAACTGTATGGTAATATTAGTTAATAATACATTCTTAGTGAAATAAATCATTTTAAAGCATATTTTTTGGCTTGCAACCCAATTAAGATCCTTAACTGGATATTGATTACATAAACAATTATTTGAAATAAGGTGATGGCCACTAAATATATACTCTCCAAACTAGTATCCCTACAGGGATATTTTAGGGCTTTCTTATAGCTACCTGTTCTGTCATCTTCCATTTGGTAGGAAAGGAAATGATAATGGGGATTAGGAATGTCTACCTGGAAAAGGATGGGAATCCATTGTGTCTGTGATGCTTCCAATTTGTACTCTCACACACCCTCAAGAAACTAAGCAGGGACATGAAAATCATGATCCACAATTGTTATCCTCAGAAGCATAAAAAAAAAGAATTTATGATGATGGAGAGAATTTTTGAAGTAGCTTAAATTTATTATACTAGTTGGTTGTCTTTGATAAGGATTAAGTCAGTTCTTCTCAGACTATGCAGACACAGATGGTAAAATGTATACTTAAAATTTCATAAAAGCAACAAAGTGAGTATTATTGAAATCATTTCTGAAGTTGATAGAAGGGATATGCTGAGACAATTTATGATTTGGTGCATGTAAACCTCTTCTGTATTACAATTCTGAAGAATGGACTGGCGGCCCGTGAGCTATTTATACAGCACACATGTGTGTATATACAACTCACTTACAGGCTTTGTGCATGGTTTGTCTTCCACTTCTCCAAAGTCCTCGTCAGACAGGGCTCTCTGCATTTGCTTATTTCCTGTGACATTTGCTATTTCTCTGCATCTGGCCCCGTTTCTTCTCTCACAGTTTATAATAACCATCCCACCTGTTAAAAGATATATGGATGGCCACCCCCTCCAATTGTTAACACTGCTCTTAAAATGGATGGCAAGGTCTCTGCTGAATATTTTAAGGATTCATAAAATCAAGTCTACACTTTCAATTTGTCAGTCTTGGAGTGTGGGAACCTGACCTCTGAAATACAGTCTGTCTCTTATCCTTCCATCTCAATGTTTTCTTTCTTCAGTTTTCTTTTTTTTAAGTAAACATACAGTTATTGATCACCTTGTGGCAGATGTGGTGTTAGACTCTTTGTCATACATTGTCTTACTTAAAACACACGAGTAGACTCTGTTGGTATTGTCTATCCAATATCACATGCTCCCTTATTTCTTACTAACGCAACTTGAATTTTGCAGAAGAAATGGACCCAGATACATACTTGCTTTTTCCACCCTCTTTTTCTGGTAGACATGACTGTTTCACCAGCTGGCCAGTGAGTAGAAGGATACTGTTGTAGAGAGGTGGTTCTGAAACTGTGTTGGCTCTCTTGATAAAAAGAACAGAGACAGCTGGCATTACTGCATCTTCTTTCTGCCTAAAACCCAGACGTGATGGCTGGAGCTGTTGCAATCATCTTGCAGTGGTGAAGATGTCAGCCCTGACATCACTGAGCTGTTGAACTATGTCAGCAGGTGTCTGAGCTCACTGCCGAGTCTGACATCCTTAACTTCTCAATCTGTGTCAGCAACTGCCAAATTCCAAACTTCATGTTATGAATAAATAAAACTAGCAACTCCTTGTTTAAGCCCTTATAGTCAGATTTTGTTATTTGCAGTTATCTTAATTAATACAACTCACAATGACACTGAAGTTGGTTTTAATTCTGCTCAATCTGTCTTTCTTCTTTTCCTCACCTTTACTGTATTCTCAGTTCATTTGTTTCTCCTCTCAGCTCTGTTTATCCTGATCCCTTTCCCATCCAGTGTTTCTACTTGATTTCATTTTGAGTTTTTCCTCCTCCCTCGGTTTCTTCCTGCAGTCTATAGAGGACTGTCCATTTACTGTATGATGAAATCTGACTGGGTCCAGGGAAATCAGTGATGTGGCTTTGATGTCCTTGTGGCCAGTCTTTCTTATGTTACCTTAACCATGACACACCCATGCCCCTAGATGGTTGTGGTCAGATAAGAACAGAGTTTTCCTTAGGTCTCTGAAAGGTCTCCTGTCAAGAGCAGTGATTTCCATGCCTATGTGTACCCTCACAATACTGCTGCTAGTTGCCTACCTACTAGTCATTCCCTCGTCCTTCCTTCCCAGTGGAACCCGGATATTTTTCTCTGATAGCTGAGGCTGTTTGTGCTGATGCAATGAAGGCCCCTCCTCCAGCCCACAAGAAATGACCCATAGCTATTCAAAGAGTAATGCTAATCCCATTTCCCTTGACTGAAATGGTCCATTTTCCATCCATTCATGCATGCAGTCTACCTTTTCTACATACGAATCCTAGTTATTTTAAAGTCCCTTTGTGACAATCCCAGCATCTCTAAGCTGTCTCTGCTGATTGATTTATCCCTTATTGATGGGCCTTCTTTCCCCTTTGCTTATGTCTCATAATTTCTACTGAATGCCAGGCACTGTGTTTGAAGAACAGTAGGGGCTGAAGTCCATGGTATTCATGCCCAGAAATGTCCATGCCTCTTCTGTCAAGCTGTGAGTGTGGGGGAGCTGAGCTAGGTCTGGATTTTGTTACTGCTGTCATTACTGGTAGTGCACCACGGACTTCGGATTCGTCTGGTGGTTTGCTGTCTTTAGCTCTTGCTCAGTGGGAAGCCTTGGATATTAGAGTAAGTTTTTCCGCTTTTCTCCACCCTCGGATTCCAGTTGTCCTCGCATGCTGGTTCCATGGAGGGATTCGCTTTCCCTGTTCTTGCCCCTCTTCTTGCAGTAGAATGCTATCACTTTTCACTTGGTACTAGGTTCTTGATTGGTGGGGAATGGGACATTCTCAATTTTTCTAGTCCAGCCTCAGTCTCAGGTAGGAACTGGGCACCTTGGCTTT
Organism: Cheracebus regulus; assembly: GCA_963574635.1. NCBI lineage: Eukaryota > Metazoa > Chordata > Mammalia > Primates > Pitheciidae > Cheracebus > Cheracebus regulus. The sequence goes on along the minus strand of CAUYQU010006902.1, from coordinate 2,771 downwards.
TGACGTAAGGCTTCAGCATACTGTTCTTCCTCTCCCTTTACTGTCCATGGCCCCAAACTCTGTCTCCTATTGGTGTGTACTCTTAGGCAGGAGAGATTTTTCTGTACCCTCCCCAGAAGCAGCAGAACTCTGCCTTGTTTTGGTACAAGATTCTGGGGCCAAGAGGTTTTCTTGCTCCTTCTCTGGGGGCAGATTGTTTTCGTTTCTATTCTTCCCCTAGAAGCAGTAGATCTTTGCCTGGTTCCCAGGCCAGGAAGAAGGCTTTTATACTCCTTACCCAGGGGCAGATGTGTTTTCCTTATACCCTTCCCCAGGAGCTCTTTGGAGAAGTCTTTGCTACATTTCTCCCAGGGGCATAAGACTAGCTTTGTATGATAGAAGGGTTAAGGGAAGTATGTAGTGCTTTTTACCTCTTCTGCAATGGTACTTGATCCCTTCCTACAAACTTGGGCCACTGAGAAGTACTGTCTCTAGTCTCCTTCCCTATCTTTAGTCTCCATGAGCCCCTGTTAGATGCCCATGAAAAGCTTGAGAGAGAGAGAGCTTCCCTTGTATCTACAGCTCCTGATACACAAGCCCACACTTAAGTCCTTAGGAATTTGTTAACATTTTCGCTTTCTTCTTACTAACTTCCATGGAAGCCACCTTTGCTCCCTATGTATTGCCAAAAAAATGAAACAGTCTCTGTATCTCATTTCTCCTACGAGAGTCTTGTCAATTTTTAGAATTCAATTTCTTTGGTTGTCTTGAGACCTCAGCTCTCTGATGGACTTAAGAAAAGTTATGATTTTGTCAGTTATCCAGATTTTTCACACTGCTAGTAGGAGAGCAATGTACTCTTGCGGTTTGCTATATTCTAAGTAGAGCCAGAACTTTGAGAAATCTTAGCTGTTTTAAATCTAAAATCTGCCCACTTCTCACCATTTTTACCACCCTCATCCTGATCTCATCCGGCATCATCTCTCACTTGTTTTATTACAAAATCCTTCCAACCCAAATCCCTGCTTTTCCTCCTGCTTTGAATGCAGTCTTTTCTCGACACAGCGGCCAGAGTGATCCTTTTAAAACATAAATCAGATCATGATGTGTTTTTTTCCCAAAACCTTCCAAGGATACCCCACCTAAAATAAAAACCAAAGTCCTTTAAGGAGGACAGAGGGTATAAGGCAAGGCCCTCTCCCTAGCTCCCTGTGCCCCAGTCACATGGCTGCTTGCTGTGCCTTGCACACTTCAGGCACGTTCTAGCCTTAAGCCTTTGCAATGGCAGTTCCCCCTCCCTGGAACTCCCTGTCCCCTGCACCATCACTTTCCTCTCACCTCCTTCACATCTATGCTCAAAAGACTCCCCTGGGCAATGCTATTTAAATTGCTGCCCACCCACTCCCCACAGCTCCGATCTTGCTTATTCTGATCTACTTTTTCTTTTTCTGCATCACATTTATCATCTTTAACATATTATATAATTTACTTATTTTTAAGTCATTTTTGCTTATTTTCTATCTCCCTCTGCTAAACTGTCAACTCCAAAAGTAAAAGAATTCTTATCTATCTTGTTTCATGATGCATTTTAAGTACCTAGAACCACACCTGGAACATAGGAGGTACACTCATAAATATTTGTACAATCAGTGAATAAATGTTCATGGTGGTATTATTTGTGGATTGGGTTGCTGAAGGCAATCTGTCTCCATAGTTGGGACAGTGTTGGCTAAGTGTTGAGGATGTATACCACGAGATATGCAACATAATACAATATGCAAAAGTGAAAATGCATATGCACAAAAGTACATTATTCATTTTGCAAGCACACATACATGCAAAAATATGCATTAAACATATTAGGATAGATGGTGGTAGGGAAGAACAATGTGAGTGTGGAAAGGAGATAAGAGGATACACATACGGAAGAAAGAAAAGTGGAAGGAAGGGAAAGAATGAAACAGACTTCCCAAGGACAAATGAAAATAATACATCGTAACCACCTTAAACTTCATATGGAACCAAAAGAGAGCCCACATAGCCAAGTCAATTCTAAGCAAAAAGAACAAAGCTGGAGGCATCACACTACCTGACTTCAAACTATACTACAAGGTTACAGTAATCAAAACAGCATGGTACTGGTACCAAAACAGAGATATAGACCAATGGAACAGAACAGAGGCCTCGGAGGCAATGCCACACATCTACAACCAACTGATCTTTGACAAACCTCACAAAAACAAGCAATGAGGAAAGGATTGCCTGTTTAATAAATGGTGTTGGGAAAACTGGCTAGCCATGTGCAGAAAGCAGAAACTGGACCCCTACCTGACACCTTACACTAAAATTAACTTCAGATGGATTAAAGACTTAAACATAAGACCTAACACCAGAAAAACCCTAGAAGAAAATCTAGGCAAAACCATTCAGGAAATAGGCATAGGCAAGGACTTCATGTTCAAAACACCAAAAGCATTGGCAACAAAAGCCAAAATAGGCAAATGAGACCTAATTAAACTCCAGAGCTTCTGCACAGCAAAAGAAACAATCATTAGAGTGAACCAGCAACCAACAGAATGGGAAAAAACTTTTGCAATCTACCCATCAGACAAAGGGCTAATATCCAGAATCTATAAAGAACTAAAACAGATTTACAAGAAAAAAAAACCCCATTCAAAAGTGGGTGAAGGATATGAACAGACACTTACAAAAGAAGACATATATGAGGCCAACAAACATATGAAAAAATGCTCATCGTCACTGGTCATTAAAGAAATGCAAATCAAAACTAC